>CBVK0105714983.1:0-11370 GCA_900067695.1 Picea abies
ATATATATATATATATATATATATATATATATATATATATTCTTTCTTACACCCAAAAAAAAGACAACAGGAGTTGAGCTGAAGCTTGATTTATGTATTTCTATAGTAAATAAAAACCATTGATCCTTCCCGATAGTTTTCCTAATACAATGTTGTGTTTTCCACTTAAAATTCATGGTTATGTGTTCTTGTTTATTTCTTCCATTTTTGTTATGTTTGGTGTTTTTATCATGAAATCTATTTAATTTTATTATTGTTAATTTGATAAGCAGAGACAAATATGAGGAAAAGAAAAGGAAAACTTATTGTGGTATGGCTTTCCCTTCTCATTATTAAATATATTTTCTACAATAGAGATTTAGGAACCCTAAAGATTTGATACAGTCAAAACTAACATTTGGTTAAAAACTATCCATAAATAGAAAAAAGACCAAATCAACTAATCACCCAACCAACTAATCTATGCATACTTATTCAATAAGAGATATTATGTGTTTTAACACTCCCACTTAATGTCAATTGTTACATTATTCAACATCAACAATTCCTACGTGATGTCTCTAAAACTCAATCCATGCAAGGCTTTCTTCACCTTGTACACTGTATACTCTTGTAATTTTACATGAAATCTTGGTGGTTGATCTACATACACCTCTTCCTCTAAATTGTTATTCAAAAAGGCGGACTTCACATCCATTTGGTAAATTGGCCATTTTTTTTGGGCTGCTATGACTATCACAACTCTAATAGTATCCAACCTTTCTACTAGAGAAAAGGTCTCACCATAGTTAATATGGGCTACTGAGAAAACCCTTTGGAAAATAGCCTTGCCTTATATTTCTTTACCTTTCCTTTCTCATCTAGTTTTTTCTTGTAAACCCACTTAACACCAATGTTGGTTTTATTTGTTGGGAGATCAACAAGATCCCATGTCTCATTCCTTTCATTAGCTTCAATATCCTCATTCATATCATGTACCCAATGTTCTTCTTTTACTGCCTCTACAAAATAACTAGGTTGATATGACAACAAGGCAAAGTGAGGTGGTTGATCCATGTCATCCAAGTGCTCATGGATTTCCCTCAAGCTCCTTGTTTTCTGATTTCTCATAGAACCTATTGAATCATTGTTGGAAGAAAAGTTATTTTTAGACCATTCTTCTTGTCTTTGCACCTTTAACCTTGGAAGTATTGGTGGAGGTACTTGTTGTCCGAATCTTTCCACATGTTCATCTATTTGGAGTAATGGATTTCATTTGTCCATTGTTTCATTTTCTTGGTCACTCCAAGATTTGTCCTCCAAGAATTTTACATCTCTTCTCACCACAAATGTCATGATGACTAGATTATATAGTCTGTAGGCTTTGGATTTTTCACTCTGCCAAATGAAAATGCACTTTTCACTCATGTTGTTAGGTTTACTTCTTATATCTTCTAGAACATGTGCATAGGATATACAACCAAACATTTTGGAGAGACACTTGAATTTGTGTCACTCCATGTTTCTTGAGGAACTTTATCTTTCATATTTTTTGTTGGAGATCTATTTAGTATGTAGACTGAACAAGCAATAACTTCAGCCCAAAAATCATTGGATAGATTCTTAGATCTTATCATGCTCCTTGCCATGTTCATGATGGTGTGATTCTTTCTTTCATCCACTCCATTCTATTGCAAAAACATATTTGGTGGTGAACTGTTTTTTAATTCCATGTTGTCTACAAAAACTTGCCAACTCCTTTGAGTCATACTCTCCTCCTTCATCTAACCTAAGTACTTTGACATATTTTCCACACTATTTTTCTTCTACAACTTTAAATTATTTGAAATTTGAGAATGTATCAATTTTTGTTTGAGGAAATATACCCAAACTTTCCTACCAAAATCAACAATGAACATTAGAAAATAAAAAATTCCACAAATGAAATGAGTTTGCATGGATCCACATAGATTTGTGTGAACTAATTCTATATTCTCTTTGGATCTCTAGGAGATTGCTGGAAAATTGTCTCTTTGATGTTTTCCAATATTAAAACTTTCGCAAGGGTTGGCATTTTCATTCAATATAGGCACTCCCTTAACCATTGACTCTTTTTGCAAGAGACTAAGAATCCCAAAGGGTACGTGACCATAGTTAAGATGCCACAATCAAGTCTTATATGTTCTTGAGACATTTTGTGCATATGATTGTGACATGTTTACACTTCTTAGATTCAATGGTGTAACACACCCAACCCCTTAAATACCCTTTCTAGGGATGGGGCATCAATTTGTTTCTTTTCCTTGGTTCATTTTTGGTCCCTTACTAAGAAAAACCCTCTTTTTCTGCTTCCCCGAAGTTTACATCTCCCACTATGTGCTTAAACTAGTTAGAGGGGTCCTCCTTGTGACCTTAGGCTGAAAACCAAGAGCTAAGAGTCTGCTTAGCGAAGTTTTTGGCACTTCGAAACTCCCAGACTTCGAGATTTCCAACAGTGTTGTTGAATTCCTAGATTACCAAACAATGAAGGAAATTAGCGGTCCACTACCTCTGCTGAGATCCTACAGTTAAAAATGGGTGCTTTGGTGTTTGACCTTTTAGGTTGAAAATTCCTTCTTCGGCGTTCGGTAGTCGGCAATCAGTGGCATCCAATCTACCTTTTCGATGATTCGGTGATCGACGATCACCATTGGACTTTCGACATTCGGTGATCAGAGATCCTCATTATACCATCCTTTACCATACTATGCCCAAAAATCTCGAACTTCTGAAATCTTGCCACATAGCCTTGGCCCTTCGACGATCGACGTTCAATGTTTTATGTTGGATTTTCCTATATTATACCACGCCCCACATCTTCCAAACTCCTGAAGTTATCCAAATTCGTGGAATCCCAAAAACGTCATCAACCACATTGGCCATGCGGGCACGAACCAGACACTGACACACACAAGGGATAGGGGTGATACCTGTCCTCAATAGGGGGTGAAACATGTCATTCTCTAACATGCATAAGGGGTATGTGCATCGTCCATATCTAGGTGACACATGGCATGCGTAATGTGGGTTCACAACACCTTGAATGACGTCAGGATTCCAAATCATCTTGGACTGATAATTGGCCAGACCTTCATTCTCACAGTCAGTAAAATATTACGTAGACCCATAGATCTACAAATCATGTTACTTTGTGGCTCTAGGATTCAAAGTTTTTCAACTCTTCTCATCGTGAATCCTTGAATATATAAGTCTCTGGAATCTCTAATATGGTGCCAAGTGTCCTCATCCTATCAACGACCAAGATTAATTTTGGCATTCAGGGCTTCAACGGTTTTCACACTTCGTAGAATCTTGGCCAGGTTCCTCCATAGTACAAAGTCTTCGGACTACAGGATCTCTTTCCATGTACCGAATAATCCAAAGGTCCTAGTTCAACAGAAAAAATTTGACAGTGGACAAGTAGGACCATGTTTCACTCTAGGATGCATTCCCAATCGGTTGGGTAATCGCCACGTGTACCTAGCATCTACGACAATGATTTACTTAGGCTTTCAGAGATCTGGGGTAACTCGCGTGTCCCTATATCACTGAATACTTGGAACTCTGGATAACCGTTGGTCTGTGGACACGTGTCCCTCCATTTTCAATGGTCTCGATTTACTCTCCGACTTCGACATTCAAGAGTTTTCGGCGGCAGACAACTCCTAATTTTCTGAAGTCGGACTTCACCAAAGCACTTAAAGCTTCCCTCCCTAATTCTGATCTAACGGGTGGGAGTGATCTACACTGGATCCCCAGATCGATGACCTTTTCCAATTCACGACTTTGGCCTTCGGCTATTTTTCAAGGTTATGGAATCATAAGTTTCAAAGTCTCGAAGCCAAAAGAGATAGCCCCTTTTGGACTAGAATAGGGTTCCCAGGCCCTGGTCACATGGGTCTCTTAGAAAATATTGTAGGCTAAGAGAAAATCATTTTTGAAACAAAGGGGTTAAGGACATGGTCATGATCCCTTGGTCAGATGGGTGAATAGTATGAAGGGAAAACACACTTCTTCCACAGATATGAACTTGAAATTCACGCTAAGGTGAATTCAAAGGATCGACGAGACTTAGCCATTTTAGTTTCTCCTACCCTAACTCTCCTGCGAACTCACATCCCATGACTCTCTAGCAACTAAACTAAGTTAAATCAAAGATCATACAGATATAACAGTTTACAGAAACCAAATAGTAATTCTAATAACTGTTCAAATATTGAAATATTGAAGCATAAAAACAGACATTTCATCATCACATCCAAAATAATTCATAGAGTATGAAAATACTTATCAGAACTGGAAAATGTGAAGAAACTATTGAAATAGGTGCATGTTTCCTCCCAACCATAGGCACAACCACTCCTATCATATTTACCACTGGCCACCCCCGAGATAGAACATAATGTTTTGAGAAATATTCCTTCTCTTTGCTCCACGACATTCAGGGATGAAGGTTGCTCTCCTCCTCCCACGGGAAATTGCCAATTGGTTTTGTCTACTCCAATAAAGGAGGCCTACGCAAGTACTTCCTTAGTCACTCGTCAGTCTCATTTATCATATTGTAGCCAAACCCTTCTTGTGGCTTCTTTCAGTAAAAAATGAGCTCACTGCTCATTGTTTCCTCTCAAATCCATAGTCGAAGTATCCTCTCTTTTCTTCTCGGGACAATGTTTTCTCTATTCTGCTATCTTACAGATATGTCTCTATCCCTGATTTACCTCCTTTCTTTCCTTCCTTAGCAAGGTCGCATAGGTTTGAATCCCAATTCATGGTTAGGACTAGAAGCCTTATAGATGGTTACCCTGCCCCATCTCATCATTAACTCTTTAGGATGGCCTTCACCTATCAGCCTGACTGGTAATTCATTTTTGGGTCAGAGGACTGTTGAGAAATTAGACCCAATAGGTACTGGTCTGTTTAGGGTCATCTCAACCATTCTTGGTTTCCTTTCACCATCTCTCTCATAGAATCCATGGTCTATCTTGAAAAACTTTCCCCCTTTCAGCAGTTGTACAACACATATTAAATTTCTATTAATAACAAAAAATTCATTCATTCACCCTTTTATACAAAGGTTCATCAAATCAAACATTCACACACATTTAGTCCACCATAGTCTCTTGTAAAATTATAATTATATTTACAAACTTGGGGAAGAAGGGGTATTACAGTCCCCTCCCCCTTAAAGGAACATCGTCCTTAATGTTATATATGTCGATGTGCTTTGTATGTGCAAAAGTAAACAAAAATGGATATGCATGTTTCATGGCATCCTCCATTTCCCATGTAGCCTCATCTGGGCCAAAGTGTTCTCATTTTACCTTGACCTATGCAATGGTTATGTTCCTAAATGGGGTTTCCTTCCTATCTATTATGTATTAAGGTTCTGGAAGAAATTCTCCCTCGGGTTCCACCTGAATCACATACCAATCAACAATATGATTATAATCATGTAGATACTTCTTTAATAAAGAAACATGGAAAACATTATGTTCCTTCACTATGGGAGGAAATGCTAGCCGATAGGCTACTGGTCCCACTCTATCCAAAACTTCAAAGGGTCCACAATACCGAGGTGCCAACTTGACACAAGCTCCCATCCTCAAAGATATTTTCCTGGATCTAACTTGAAGATACACATGATCTCCTGCTTTAAACTCTCTAGGAGTCCTTTTCATGTCTGCATAGCTCTTTTTTCTATCTTGGGCTATCTTCAGATTTTTCCTGATCCGAATCACTTGTTGTTCCATTTCCTTTAGCATATCTAGCCTGATTGTAACTCTGTCTACTGGGTTGTTCCAGCTGATTGGAATGTTGCATTGCCTTCCATAGAGGGCTTCAAAAGGGCTCATTTTTAATGACTCTTTATAGCCATTTTTGTAAGAAAATTCTACTAGTGGTAGGTAGTCCTCCCACTTCTTGGTTTGATGTATTACATGCATCCTCAACATGTCTTCTAACACTTGGTTTACTCTATCTGTCTTCCCATCAATTTGAGGGTGATAGGTTGTACTAAAGATAAATTTTGTTTCAAAACCAACAAACAAAGACTTCCAAAAGTTTGAAGTAAACTTTGTATCTCTGTTGGATATAATTTCCTTAGGCATGCCATGCAGTCTGAATATCTCTTTCATGAAGATGTTGGAAATATCTATTGCCTTGCAGGTTGAATTGACAGGTATGAAGTGAGCATATTTTCTCAGTTTGTCCACAATTACCATGATGACATTGTTCTGTTTGGTTGATCTTGGTAATCATGTGATGAAATCCATGGCGATGGTTTCCCATTTCCATTAGGGAATTGGTAGGGGCTACAACAACCCTGCTCAGTGTCGATGTTCTTCCTTGACTTTCTAACATTCTAGACACTTAGCTAAGTAATCAACTATGTCCTTTTTTATTTTGGGCCAATAAAATAGCTTCATGTTGGCTGTCATCATTTTCTAATAACCAAGATGACCATTATATGGTCTTTTGTGTAGTTCATCCATTATGAACCTCTTCAAGTCGTCACAATTTGGAATATATAATCTGCTCTTGTAAGTCAGCAAGTCATCATCAAGCATATGATAACCTTCATACTTCAACCTTGTGGGTTCTTGCTTTAGGTATGATGTCACGATTTTGAAAAATGCATTTGTTTCTTGTGTAATTTTGACTCTCTCTTTGAATATGTCTGATTCACTGGTGCTTGCAGCTGCCAAGTGAACTACTTTCATATTTCTACTAAGGGAATCAACCACCCTATTCTCCTTTCCTTTGATATGTTTTCTTTCAAAATAAAACTCACTAAGGAGAGACATCCACCTAGCTTGTCTCACATTGAGTTCTAGTTGGTCAAACAAATACCTCAACCCATTATGGTCTGTCATAAGCACAAATCTTCTACCTAAGAGATAATTCCTCCAAATTTTCAAAGCATTCACTATGGTAGCCAATTCCATATCATGAGTCACATATTTGACTTCATGCTCATTCAATTTTCTAGATTCGTAGAAAATCACATATCCTTCTTGCATAAGGACTCCTCTTATCACTTCCTTGCATGCATCTATACACATAAGGAAGTCTTTGTTTGGATCTGCAATCTTCAGTACATGCACATTGGTTAGAAGGTATTTCATCTATTGAAATCTTTCCTCACATTCTGATGTCCAAATGAATTTAACCCCCTTTTTCTGAAGGGAGGTGATTGAGCAACAAATCTTGGAGAATCCTTTTATGAATCTCCTATAATATCCTTCCATGCACATAAAGGATATGATATTAGATACATCCTTTGGGGTAGGCCAATCCATGATGGCTTTAATATTGTCAGGATCAACTTCCACTCCTTCCTCAGAAATAATATTGCCTAGGTAGTGGACTTGTGTCTGGAAAAAGTCACACTTACTGAGCTTAGCATAGGGTTTATGTTCTCTTAGTACCTGAAGTACTAACTTGAAATGTTCTTCATTCTTTTCTCTATTCTTTGAGTAGATTAGGATATCATCAATGAAAACCAATACAAACCTATCCAAGAACTTTCTGAACATGTACCTATTCAATACGCCCCCGAGGCGAAGAAGAATAAGTTTATGTATGATATTTACAAGGGAATTGGCACCAGTTATGATGGCTATAGGGATGATAAAGACAATATCTTGGAGAAAGTTGAGCAGTTCGTAGAGGATTGGATGTGGGCCAAATAATTAAGAGAGTGGAAGAGGATTTAGTCCATCAAGAGGGAGGCCAGGTTGATGGCCAAGAGCGAGGAGGTCATTGTTTGAGGAAGAGGCGGATGTGGTGAAAGAATGAGAGAGTGGGACAAGGGAAACCAACAATAGAGAGAGTGAGAGTTTTTTTCCCATGTGCCCCTTCCAAATGAGAAAGAGATCAAGTGCATGGTTTTGTAGAAGAAGAAACAAGAGCTTCTTAGTAAATACATGAGTGAGGATCTCAAGAAGGAGTAGGTCAAGTCCAAGGAAATGCTTAGTATTCAATGATAAGGTATGCTGGTAAAGCATATGAATCATTAGTTTTATTTTCAAATGTGCTTCTTAACTTCTACTAATATACAATATGGGGCTTGGGTCATTCTTTAGGTTGAAAAAGTATTATAATTAAGACATCGGCCACGGTTCCCTTCTTGTTGATCAAGAAAAAGGGGCATTTGGAAGCTTGGATTATAGAGCTTTGGTGGTCCTAAATATGCCAAAGTAGGGGCTAAGATGAAAATATTGGAAGAGAACAAAGTTGATGTTCCTAGTTCTACTGGAAAGGGCCATGGTTATAAACACTTTGAGGATGTGAAATTCATTCCCAATGTTAAAGAGTTATTCGATAATCCCCCTAAGGAGAATAAGTGGAGGTCTAGGTATGATATTTACAAGTGAATTGATGTCAGTAACTATGTCTACATGAATTACAAGGACAATATCTTGGATAAATTCAAGTGGCCCATGGAGGACGAGATGTGAGCCAGAGTCTTGAGGGATTGGTAGAGGATCGAGCCCATGCACTAAATTATGAAATGTACCAAAGAGTGACCTTTGTTTTTTCCTCTACAAAACATTAATTATGGAGGTTTGCATTTGTACTTTGTCAAATAAATTATCTATTGATGTGTTTTTACGTAACAATCACACTGATGCATTGTAAAATATATAGAGCACCGAAAAATTAAGTTACAAAAAAAAATAGTGCACGCATTTATCATCAATGTGCCGAAATATACATAAAAAAAAAGAGGGAATTTCATTTTTCTAAATGTATGTGTTTATAAATGAAAAACCTAATAAGTGTTTCATTCTTTTGTCAAAATTTAAAGGGGAGATTTGTGCAAGAGAGATTTGCAAGCAAAGACTTTGGAGAGGGTAGATGTTTTTGAAGAGACAAATTTTTAAGGGATCATTATAGGTAACATACAAATTTACAGAGTAGAAATTTTAGGTACGTGACTTTATTCTATTGATCATCTCAATCTTTCCCATATTTGATTCAAGCAATTATCAACACATTCTAAAAAAATAAAAGGTTTTCATAATTACATTCGATATTGGAAGCCCTATATTCCTTCTTGTTTCTCTTGGCTTTTCTCTCTATATTTCACAACTAGAATTTTTTTTAAGCAATAGATTTTTGTAGGGTTTCTTTACTTGTATATGGGGTAGTTGGTATCCATTGCAATGGGACTACTCATTGCATTGAATCCAAAACCTTGTCCATGTCATTTTTCTTTTAAAAAATGCTTTCACAAGTATCAGTGCACATTGTACCGACATAGTGCACTAGTGCACATTTTCCTATCAACAACACTACTGACTTTAAAATGAAAATAACCGTGTTTTTAATATTGAAAACTTCATATTTTAAATTTGTTCACGGGTTTGGAGGTGTGCAATAAATAGTAATGAGGCAACAATGCTTCTATTAATTTAAAGAGAACCACATGAATATAACAAGTTGTAAACAAAACGTTTTTGAATTCGTAAGAGAATGATCATCATATATTGGGGCATGTGCATGTGATTAATGCACCGATGCATACTATTTTATTATACACACAAAAATATTATTTTGTAAAAAATATATCGTAAACATTATATCTAATGATTCCTGTTTATTTATTTATTTATTTATAGAATATGGCTAATAGAAGTTCAAGGAAAACAACTTATTGCAGTGAGTGGGATGGTAGCTCATCCCAACAAAAGAGCAATGCAAGTTATTTAAGTTGTATTAAAAATTTAATATATTTGAATTATCTATAGGTTTAAAATTATGATGTGTGTTGGTTAACGAATGTCATGCAAATTTTAAGGGACAAATGAGGGAAAACAAATACATGTTGGTGGGGATGTCCAAAAAAGTGTATAAGGAGATGGTAAAATAAATCAACATAATTGCATCGCAGGAGGAGCCATCAAAACAACAACGTGCATCAGAGGTATGCAATCATTCATTTATTATTTTATGTATATCAAATTTAATTATCACATGAAATACTAATTTTCAATTGTTTTGTTGCAGAAAAGAAAAAATAAATGGAACTCATTCAACACATAAGATAGAACGACGAGGAACAAAAGAGTTGATTGCAAAGTTTGTGAATATTTACATTTTTTGCCTTACTTAATATTTCATGTTTGTTGTGATATTTATATTTAAATAATTAATTTGCACTCATCCATGGATGTCTTCTAATAGGTTCTAACATACAAAGAAGAGCCAACCAAAGAATTGATAGACATTGGGTTAACTATGGGTTGCGAGTATATGTTGAAGTATCAAAGTTTAATTGAGAAATTTGTAAGTAGATATGTTGTTTAAATTCCCTTGTTTTATAATTAATGGAATAAGAAGAAAGATTTATATTAATTATATCGACTTTTTTTTCATGGAGTATTAAACATGCAAGAAACAAATTATGGAGTGCATCCAACAAATAATCTTTTGAGAGACGACATTAAACATGGCTTCGAAAGAATGTGTATTTTTTATGAAACACTCGCTGCTATGGTACACTTTTTTATTTACACAATCATGTATATACACACACACACACACACACACACTCTTTATTTCTATGTTTGTTGATAGAACATGAAGAGGTGGAACATCAAAAAGAAAATGAACACAAAAACATTAGGTTAAATAACCAAAGTACAATATCACCTACAAGTGATGAATAAATGAGGCATGCATGCAATTTGAGCGATGATAGCAGTTCAAGCGATGTCGAATGACAATCAATATAATTGAATGTTACTACAAGTTGTATGTTTTGGAATATTTGTCTATGAAAATCAGGAATTTTGTTTAATGTACTCAACATATTGTCCCAGTTACATGAGGAAATATTACTAATGAGTGTAATAATTATATATTGGTTGCATTTTGATTATTGTGGACCTTTACATTGTCCCATTTTGTATGACAATGGGTCACTTATTCACATTTAATAAAATGGGTTTCTTATTTCATTGCATTGTCAAATGTTGTAAAATGTTGTGTTGATGGTTGATTAATATATGGATTATTTACATTGTTACAAATAATATAGGTGCAATCCATTGGATAACACATTAATGAAATCATTATATTAAAACGCAATAACAAAAATATAAAAATCAATATTATTATAACAAATATTAGATTTTGAGATGATTAATTGAAAACTTGTAAAAAAAAGTTAATTAAAATATATACATATTGTTACGCTACATTATTTTGAACTCAATAAATAGTGCATTTTTATGAGTTATACACATTGGTGCTAAAAATTATGATAAATAAACGTTGCTTTAAATGACATAATGTACGATTATATTTGTATCATTTCAAAATATTTTGATGCACATGATTACAATA
>CBVK0105715002.1:0-16066 GCA_900067695.1 Picea abies
TATTTGGGATGGGATGTGAGTGGTTGATAACCGCTTTCACTTTTTGGCTGTGGTATTGTCCTCATCGGACATACTTTCATGCAGAGAACGTGCAAATGAGTGGGGATATTTTGTATTCTTGGCTGATGTTGTTGTCTTATTAGCCTTCGCTATGTCCTTGGACTGGTCCAAAGAATTCTTTGATCTAATTTCAAATTCAGACTGTAGTTCGGAGAAGGGCGGCTAGTCTTTGGCAGACCAATGTTCAACCGCTGCGATAGTGTCACGTTCTGTAATACATAAGGGAAGTACGAATTTTAATTTTTATGTATGTATGTGAGGAAATATTACCAAATTATGGAGGTTACATGTAAAACAAAGATGATGTTAATACCTGGTGAATTTTTGGGGCGAAATGTGGACTTGCTTGGTAGATGTATTGATCAACTAGGTGTACCATTGCTTGAACACCTTAGAAAGGGGAACTTGTTTTTCAGTCTCCTTGGAATGTTGGAGCAGTAAGAACCGGGGAGCGAGAAATGAAGCAACTAGGTGTACCATTGCTTGAACACCTTAGAAAGGGGAACTTGTTTTTCAGTCTCCTTGGAATGTTGGAGCAGTAAGAACCGGGGAGCGAGAAATGAAGGGGCATTCACCATATCGATTTCAAAGTTCGGGGTGGCTTCCAGAGCGACATGTCCAATAATAAAAGGATCCAACTGTAATCAAACTCCTTTCCCTCATATTGAGAATTCAAGAAGTCCACGACAAATTATTTAAAGAGGTGGGGGGCCCAAGCCAGTTGATGAGCGTCAAAGCAACGCTCGATGGCCAAAACGACTCCAATTGGATATTCTTCCTTTCGACATTTGCAAATAAGTTTGCATGCAAAGCGCTGAGTGGCAAATCAGATTGTCGAATCGTTTATTGCAGGAATGAGAACATCGTGTTTGCCTCTACGAGTGTTGTATTTGGAATACACCTCCTCCAACGATACATCTTTGACTTTAAATAATGTTGGTCAGATTAGCATTGGAATTGGGCAAACCAAAGATTCTATGTATAATGTCTTGGTTGACAAGATACGATCGATCCAATCAAAGGTATCCCCCTTGCAATCTGTTGAGGAGGAATCAAACACATGACCGCAGACTGTCAACCTAGCCGAAGTGTGGATATTTAAGAAGGGATAGTATCCCATATTGCTTTAGGGGTCTTACCCAATCTTGTATGATTGTTTTCTCTGAGCCATCATTGCCCTAGATGACCTCTATGTATCAGTCGAGCTGAAGTTCATGAAACTGGTGGGGGTCACAGATATTTCAATCAACACATTTGAGGAAGGGTACTTTCTCGAATGGAAGGTCATCACTTAAGACATTGTAGGGAAGTACAGGAGCAGAAAACCCCATTTCTTTCACGGCCTTAGACTTTTTCCGGGGTTTATCTTGGATGGATGAATCCATATTAGGAGTGGTTGTAACAGTGATGGAACTTGTCTGGATATTTCAATCAACACATTTGAGGAAGGGTACTTTCTCGAATGGAAGGTCATCACTTAAGACATTGTAGGGAAGTACAGGAGCAGAAAACCCCATTTCTTTCACGGCCTTAGACTTTTTCCGGGGTTTATCTTGGATGGATGAATCCATATTAGGAGTGGTTGTAACAGTGATGGAACTTGTCTGCGGACTAGGATTGGGAGTGGAGATGATGGTAGGGGTGGAGTAAGTATAACACAAAGAAAAAGAAACAATAAGGAAGTGGAAGGAGAGGGGGGGTGGTTGAATCAAATGGATTCATAAGAACATGTGGTTGTTTACACATGCAAATTCATTGTGCCATCTTTCCAGTGGGCTGGCTCGTACTTCGTCCTATTCCAACTATTGGGATCGACATGCTAGAATTGATGTTGGCATATTTTCATTAATGATGAGGATTGTGCTGATTTTGCAATAACTTCAACTTTTATTCTGAATCAGGGAAAGCATCCTCTCACCAACAATGTTAATGGTCCGTCAGTTCCTGAATTAGTTGTCATTCATATAGTTACCACATGCATTATGTCTCCTTCGTGATCCAATGCCTTTCACAAGGACACGTGTATTAAAAGATGTCGACATATGGTTGAAATCCTTCGCACATGGATCCTTCGATAGCATCCCATTTGTGATATGACTCTCGATGTGAAACCTACCAGTGCACCGAAATTCCTAGAAGCACTGTATCCAGTGCTCGAGGCTGTTGGTACTCTGGAATGCACTGTATCCATGAAATTAATGTGTCCATTTACTCTGACCCATTGTACTGATAGGAGCCAAATTTTTTGACGCGCTCTTCTATAGAGATACACGTGCACCTTCTTGTTGATACTTCATATAGCTTATTTTTCCACCTCTCCATGACATCCTTAGAATATGTGTCATAGGATTTGACACTTCTCCAGCTTAGCTCACCATCTGCAGTGGGGTTGATTTAATCCTCCCTGCACCTCGTTACTTTGTAAATATTTTCAATGACCGAGCTCTGCACATACTCCTCCACATGATCATTGTGCATATGGACGACTCCAATAAAACTATCGATGCAATGGTTAGCCTAAGGGGTCCTACTAGAGCCTATTGTGCCTAATATTCTACTGTAATGTTCCCTTCCAAGTGACAAGGGTCTTGAGAGGCTTAGTAGTCTAGCTGTTCCCTCTAGAGTATAATATCAATAAAATAAAAGGGAACTAAGAGGCAAAAAGGTGTCACTAAGGTGTTAAAGTTATTTTGTTAAAGTGACTTTAGCAAAAAAGGAAAATAAAATATAATTGGCTAAGTTGGGAAGATAAAGGTGAATGACCTTAGAAGCCAATTAAATAATTGAAGTGAAAATTATAATTGGAGGTAGAAAAGGAGAGGAGGGCACCTCACTCCTCATTCTTGATCATTTTTTTCTTTGCACTTGTGAGCTTGAGAGCTTGGGCCTTTGAGGGTTTTGTCTAAGTAAGCCCTAGAGATCAACAAGGAGGTGAAATATTCCTATGTTCCTGATCCAAGCTTGGTCAAGGTGGTGAAACATCCCTCCCTCACCATTCTATTCAGTTTCAAATCCATTCCATAAGTGTATTATGGATATAGGGCGTAGCTTGGGAGTTTTCTACAGATTTGGGTGCATTGTTGGAGTAAAGGGAATTTGATTTGGATAGGAGGTTGGATATCTAAAGAAAATCTTGTTATAGAATGGTTTTCCAACATCATAGTGCCTTTTCTCATCAATTATTGAAGGGTTTTCTCTGCATACTTATTATTTCTCTTGGCTGGGCGAATTTCTGAAGGAGGGGGCATTGTCTCTGGGAGATCTATTGAGTTGGAGGGTTAGATCTCACATTACAGCTGAAGGATCTCAACATAAGTGTTCCACATCCCCAGATCTAAAGTTCTACAGTCATCCTCAAGGGTTTGGAGGCCATATCTAAGGAAGGTCGAGGGTCTTTGTAGCTAGGTGGTGCGCAACTCAACCATATCTGGGTGCTAGATTGAAGAAGGGAAAGAAATTGATCTTGTCCAGACTTGCATGCTACTATTGGAGGGCTAGGAGGACTCACAACTCTCTCTTTATTTGTATCTTGGAGGCATCTTCAACCATAGCTTCTATATTTCTTCTATATTTGCCAGATCTGTATATCTCTTGTATGGAGGATAGCTTATCTAATAAATAATGGTCATATCTGAAGTTTGTGGCTTTTTCCATTGTGTTATTCTCTTGTACCTTATTGTCTTCATCTATTGTTGTTCCATATCTATCATCTGCATGTTGTAAAACCCTTGAAAGCAACTCCAGCGCAACTTTGGGGAAACAATCTACAAAAACATTCAACAACAACTCACACAAACAAACATTAAACCCTTAAGTTCCTAGCAAACTTGCTTAATAACATTAGAGTGCTATTAGAGCGAATATCCTTACCAACTTGTGATTAAGTTGATGACTAAAAGGAGAGACCGTGGTGGACATCCTTTACCAGAGATACTAGAAGGAGAAGAGTCAGAAGGTAGCATGGGGGAAAACCATGAAACAAAGAAAGCATTTCCTAAGGAGGCAGCCATTTTAGCAGAGAACGTAACTCAAACAGTGCATGACACACTTCAGAACAGTTAGATTACTCTGCAACGCCACTTGGATGGGATGCAAAATCATTTGTCTAGGGGATAGGTAGATCTGAAGATATCATTTGCAAACTTTCAGAGTGGAAAGGAGAGAATGATAGAAATAATGGAGGAACAGTGGAAGCATTAAGATGTCCTTTCTCAGTTCTTGATGGAGCAAAGCCATGGTAGGGAGCCACCCTTGTTTGGAGGAAACCAAGGAGCCAACAAATCTCATGGAGGAAACGAGAATTATGAGGAATCCCCACGCAAATATCAAGCAGAAGAGCGTAGATCAACTGAGGGCATGCATGCCCATTCTCACATGGCTAGTAGGACTACACCTAGGCCATATATGCCCACCTTCTTGGAGGCACAATGGAGGGACACAAATGCCATGGGACGTGAGAATTTAGAGAGTGAATTGGAGGTCATGGAGAGAGAATACAATGCACTGAGTGTGGGATTTCGGAGATAGGTTTCTTTGGGGGAATATTGCCACATCAGATTCAAACGGAAGTCTAAAGAACACTATAGAGGTCACAGTGAGCTGGGGCGCAAGGCAGGAAAAATGGAGATGCCCCCCTTCGATGGTACAAGCAAGATCTCAACCAAAGCGTGGGTACAAAAGCTGGATGCTTACCTTCAATTGAATGCCATGGAGGAGGAAAGGGCCATTAAGTTTGCAACCTTGCACTTAAATGGTAAAGCACATGATTGGTTGTTCCATGGGATGACCACTTTGGGTCATGAACATATCACTTCATACATTGACTTCACTCAGAGACTCATTGACAAATTTGATAGAGGATCCAAAACTTCACTTCAGGGAGCTCACACAAATTAGACAAACAGGGTCAGCAGAAGCATTCATTGAGGAGTTTCAAAGAGTAGCAGTCATGGTTCCTGATATGACCGAGTCCAAGTTATTGATGATGTACATAGAGGGTTTGACTAAGCCTTTGCGTGGATGGGTTAAAGCTTTTAATTCCATAACCTTACAGGATGCTATTCAACGTGCTAGAGATTTGCCTACAAAAACAAGGTTACACCTAGACCCCCAGTTATTCCAAGAGGATGAGAAACAAGACAGGTAGACAAGGGAAAAGGGAAGATGGATGAAGCTACTAGAAGGGAGCTAAGAAGGAAGCAATTGTGCTTCACTTGCAAAGAGCCTTGGCAGCCAGGTCACAGATGCATGGGTAAAGGAAAACTTCATTATATAGAAGTAGTTTCTGACAGTGAAGATGAGATGGATGAGGATGAAAGTGGAACCATTTTTAACATAGGGGTGCATCAGGAGGAGGAAGAAAATATCTCACATGCTAAGGAGGAAGAAGGACCCACACACCATTCTATAGGGATTAAGAAGGCTACCATTGCATCCATCAGTGGAGTGCCTAGGTTTAAGTTATTCCAAGAGGACGAGAAACAAGACAGGTAGACAAGGGCAAGGGGAAGATGGATGAAGCTACTAAAAGGGAGATAAGACATAAGCAACAGTGCTTCACTTGCAAAGAGGCATGGCATCTATGTCATAGATGCATGGGTAAAGGAAAAATTCATTATATAGAAGTAGTCTCCGATAGTGAAGATGAGATGGATGAGGAAGGAAGTGGATCCATTTATAACATAAGGATGCATCAGGAGGAGGAAGAAAAGATCTCACATGCACAGGAAGAAGATGGGCCCACACACCATTCTGCAGGGATTAAGAAGGCTACCATTGCATCCATCAGTGGAGTGCCTAGGTTTAATACTTTTCGGATAAAGTGAGTTGTGCAGGGACAACAAGCAACAATACTCGTTGATGAAGGAGCTTCTCATAACTTCATTGACATTGTTATGGTAGAGAGGAGACACATACCTATTGTGGACTTTGAGGGGTTTTTGGTTGAGGTAGCAGGAGGACGCACTATGGCTTATGACAAGTATATTCCTCAGATGAGCTTGACCTTGGGTAGATACACTTTGACACATGACTTCTATGTAGTAGATATACCAGATACAAACATCATACTGGGAGTGCAATGGCTTAGCAAATTAGGGCCATTCACCACCAATTAAAAACTATGGTGTTGTCTTTCAACACAGAAAATGGAAAGAGGGTCACATTAAAGGGAATGACAGGAGAAGCACCTAGGATGGTGACAACTAAATTTATGCACACAATTTTTAGGCGAGAGGAGGTTGCCTATGCAACAAAGTGTCTTGCTATGGACGTGAGTCATGAGGGACGCAAGCAATATCCTCCAGATATACAGAAAATACTTCACAAGCATGAGAAATTTTTTGGACAGATCTCTCCAGGGCAGCCACCGGATAGGGGCTTTTCAGCATATCATAGAACTGGAAGAAGGGGCCAAACAGGCACCCCAAAAAGTTTAAGGATGAAATAGAAAAGGCCATCAAGGAATTGTTCTCTGCATACTTATTATTTCTCTTGGCTGGGCGAATTTCTGAAGGAGGGTGCATTGTCTCTAGGAGATCTATTGAGTTGGAGGGTTAGATCTCACATTACAGCTGGAGAATCTCATCATAGGTGTTCCACATTCCTAGATCAACATTTCTACATTCATCCTCAAGGGTTTGGAGTCCATATCTAAGGAGGCCAAATTTCCTAGGGTTTATGCAACCGGGTGGTGCGCAACTACACTATATCTGGGTGCCAGATTGAAGAAGGGAAAGAAATTGATCTTGTCTAGATTTGGATGCTGCTATTGGAGGTTTAGGAGGACTCATAACTCTCTATTTATTTGTATCCTGGAGGCATCTTCAGCCATAGCTTCTCTATTTCTTCTATATTTTTCATATCTGTATATCTCTTGTATGGAGGACAACTTATCTGATAAATAAAGGTCAGATCTGAAGTTTGTGGCTATTCCATTGTTTTTTTCTCTTGTATATTGTTGTTTTTAATCTATTTTTGTTCTATATCTATCATCTATATGCTGTAAAACCCTTGAAAGAAACTCCAACACAAATCTAGTGAAATGATCTGCAAAACATTCATTAAACAAATCACCAAAACAAATATTAAACCCTCAAGTTCCTATCAAACTTGCTTGGGAAAATTACATCTACCTCCCTCACAAAACCATTTGTTAGGTGCTTTTGGTCCATGTTTTCATGCGTCCCATTCTTCTTAACACTGGGGATTTTAGACCCAAGGTTCGTCCAATAGTGTGCCTTAACACTGGGGATTTTAGACCCAAGGTTCGTCCAATAGTGTGCAACAAAAACCCCAAAACACTAGCATATCAATCCTCAGCCAAGGCCGAGGAAGGTCTCACCCAAGATGCAGAGGGGATCACATAGACCATAAGGTCTTGTGACATGGATACAATTTTAAACATACAAAACATTAATGCAATTGGCATCCATATAGCTCATGTCTGATAAACTATGAGAACTACAAATTAAAATGAAACACATGCATGTTCAACTTATACACAAAAAACATAGATTGTATAAAAACCATTGTATCTTTATTACTTGAAGCATTTCATTATATCCAAGATTTACCTTGCATAGAACAAACACATATGACAACCATATAACTTGATATCTTTGATATATAAACTCTCAGAAATAAAACACGTTGCACAATGCGCCTTTGCTCAAAACTCAGACACAGATTAGACACAGAACTATATTCAAAGCATTACAACAATACAACATGCTCAGAGTGAGCTCGACACTGATAGCTATGCTAACTTAGAAAAATATATAATTGACTCACTAACTAGCTCTATTTTTGATGTTAGAGATTCCTTTTATAGTTTTCTCTACTGGCGAGTGTTGTCTCTTTCTATTATGCTCCACTCAGTTGTTTGATACAATTGCCTTGAATGCTTCTGGTGTCTGCCAGTGCTCCACGTAGACTACTTGCATATAGATAAATGTTAACTTCATAACCATCTCGTTCTCTATCCTTCCCACGTCTTGATATACTGCTGGCAGTAACCATTAAAGGATATTTCTCGACAATTCCTTTCTTGATTTCGGTGAGCATCTTCTTGTTTTTCAACGCACTTGAAAAAACTCAGATCGACGCGCACTTGGTATTTTTAAGTGTAGCGCACGACTAACAAAATTTGGTTTAGTGCGCACTCTATGTAATTCCTCGTGCATTTCCCTAGGCGCACACAAATTTTTGGAATGAGTGCATGCAATTCTGTTTATGTGTGCACGCAAAATTGAACTCAAAAATTTGGGTGCCAAAAAGTTCTTGTGAGCAAATAGATTTTTCATAGATTGAATTAGATGGAGAGAAAACACTAGAGAAAGAGATTGAGGAATTTTTGATGTGTTTATTATCAGATCCCTTGTGCATAATGTAGTGTGAAGACCAATTCTTAGAAGAACCTCTTGATCTAATGGCCGGAGAGAGCCAAGGAAACAAAGATTACATCAAAGTTTGGTTCCAAACCGTCATCAGGTTGGAGTACCCCTCCATCCTTCAACACTTCTTGGCATCATCTCCATGAGAGAAACTGGCGTCTCATGTCCAAGCATCCATTGAGGTATGTTTTTTATACTTGGATTTGAGTCTACTTGTAAATCTGCTACACACATGGCTTCATTGGAAATACTCCTACACTTGAGAAAATGTTCCATTTTTAAAGTAGGGTAGTATAGTAGATCAATAAATTTTGATAAATGTTTCATATAGTTGGTAGTATAGCTTAAAGTACAATGCAACAACCTTTTTATGTTTACCGAATAAGCAGGGAGTGTCAACAATTGAAAAGGTAGCAACAAAGTTTGCTAGCAACAACATTCTTCTCCTCTGGTACTGGAACTGCATGGTGGATGCCATAAATCAGCAGATGTATTTTGTTTCTTTCATCAACTGGATAGGTTTGTAGTAGCTTAGATTCCTTCTTCAATTCTAGTATGTAAGTATCATCCCCAAAGAATCGAGGTAAATTGAGGTAAAGAGTTTTCTAATCCTTCTAATTTATTGGAAATGAAGGGAGTTTATCATAAAGACAAAATTCTAATCTTGTTACTCTATCTTATCTACCATTTATCCTTGTAATTTTAACCCATCCCATCAATAACCACTATTACATTTGTCCCTTTTGATTTTTTTCAAAATCCCCCATCGTCCTGTCTTTTGCATTTCCTCAACTGATGGTTGTGAAGTGTTGAAATAGTACAACCTTCTCTCTACCTATGTAGATTTGTAGATCGTGTAAGGGGAGGGTTATAGTAGCCGAATTTCTAGACCTACATAAAGGCACATACAAGTACAAAGTTCATAGATGCAACTCCTTTTTGAGAGGTATAATCCACTTTTTGTTCATAAAACTAACATGTTGAATGGCCAAGAGGCCTCTAGTGCTGAACACAAATATGGGGGTAAATGTAAATTTGCTTTGTTCAATTCAGTGACAACATCTGTGGAGGCACCTACATATTTTGGTATTGTGTCTTCCCCGATTTTTATTCAAATTCTGCAAGTATTGATGATCAATTATGGTCCTTCTAATCTTCCAAAAAGGTTTTCAAATGAGTACTCTTGAGTAATCAAACGGCGAGAGCCATGCAAGTAGAAATGTTGGCATGCTACTTCATGTCCAAAGATGCAAAATGAAGAGTTACTAGTGAAGTTTGGTTTTCCTAGAATTGAACAAAGAATGAACATGATTAAGAATGTATTCATATATTAGTTTGAAAACACAATAGTTGCTACTTTGAAGGATACAAAGTTTGTCAAATGTGGTACACATGAGGGCAGTAGCCAATTGTTCAAACCTTAGGAGCTTCTAGATCCCAATGATTCTTTATTGAAATATGTTTTTGTTGAAGGTAACTCAAAATCCATAGTGGAAGGTTTGTAACAAATGGATGGATTTACAAAGCAGGATTAAGAATAACTTTAGAACAAGAGGATAACTTGCAAAAGATTTTATTTCAGATACAAATAATTTGATGCAGAGTTTTCTTCATGTAGATTTGGGCTTACATTTGAGAGATGGTCTCTTTTTGGTTTTGTAGTGGCATATATTCTCATGGAAGTAGTTTCTACAATTTGTTTTAAGAAAAAATGCATTTTGTTCATTACTGGAACCCTCTTCCCAACACATAATGCAAATTGGTACAATATGGATCCTGCATCTATATTGATGCTCATGGGTCTTCAATTTTCAGTGAAATTGATATGTCCAGGTTATAATTTGTCAATCCACAACCTTCTAAATCTATGACACATTTAAAATGTTGGAGATGAGTTTTACTATCATTGTTATCTTTGCCGATGAATATGGGAGGTGAATGCAACAACTTCTACCTCTTTTTAGCTTGAGGTTGAGGAGTAAGGAGTGGCATGAGGATCCACAATTTTCCTACTATGGTTTGCAGAATCTTATGTGTATGGAGTGCTTCAATATGTCTCACATTCACCAATTTAAACACAAATCAATATCTCCTGCCACAATATAATGTTGCACAATGGGTGTGAAGTTTATGGATATGCACCCAAGTTTTTCATCCCTTGCAATATATTCCTCATACAAAATTATAAAATCGTTTCAGTGAGTATGGGCATTCAGGATCCCTGATGGCTCTCACAGAATCATATATGTCAAAGGCATATTATTATCTCCATTTCCACTCTGAACATTGTTTTGGGTATGTCTACACTTAATAAATTTCGTTTGCATCTCAATTATAATAATTTTGTGAAACATTGGAATCTTGGACATTTCTAGTTCTCTTGATTTTGGATTGGTGACAACTAGCATTCTCATTCTCAACAAGATCGATTTTTGGGTTTAACAAGAAATCAAAGTGTTGTTTGCAAGTGGATGGTTTCGGAATAGGAAGACGAGGAACAACCACGAGCCAAAAAGGAGAATTTTTTCCCACTCCACATTCATGTTGTGTCGGTATAGAGATCCAAGGAACAATAGATTAGAAAAAATGGTGTATTTGCATGTAAGAACCTATGCATGAAGATACTTTCCTGTCAGAATTAAAATGCAGCCAATATGTGGAGAATGAGAAGAGTTGTATGGGAATTGTGCCAATTGTCAAAACCTAGCTGCAAATCAGAAGAAGAATTGTATGAAAAGTGTGCCAACCTGCTTAGAGGTATGTGAGGAGTTTCTTCCTTGTGGGGAATATTTGTGTATAACTACTTGTCACCAGGGGAAATAAAAACGTCCTCCTTGCATCATATTTGTTAATCAAAATGTTGAACATCATCTCACACAGTTCCTTGTTGGAAGACCATGATATTTGTAGAGGAGAATGATGAATTCATATGTGAAAAGTCTTAAGGAAAATTTGTGGTAAACACAATTTTTTTTTTCACGATATCTCACAAACCGAGAATTGGGTTCTTGTTATTTTTGGAGGGGAGAAACACTACAAAAATATGAATAAAACTAGTGAATTTCTCACAAACCTAATGCATGATTTTTGAGAAAATGGGCATAGTCACCTACAACCATTTTGTCTTTATCTCAAAATCCGTGATGTGGGTGTTATCGCTCTGTAATTTCTTAAGGCTGTGGAAGAAAGGATAGAGGTAACCAAAAAACCACTTTGGAAGCTGGGATCGAGGGATGTCTCTGTAAGATTTAGATTTATTTATATTAAAATATTAGGCTAGTTATGATAGTTCACGGTTTGTTTGTTTGATTTGAATTATTTGGTTGGAACAATGAAGATGGGCCATTGGGAAAATGGAGTCACAGTTTTGAATTGATCAAATACAAGGTTAACAAGCTAATATTGCAGGGTAGGGTAGGCAAATTCATTGGATCCTCAAAGATTTAAGGTATGGAGGAGACGAAAAGGTCTAGAAATCCAATAAAAAATAGAGCAATTAAGAATTCTGATTTTAATCTTCAGCGGAAAACACAAAAATTATTCTTAAGCCAGAGACATAGTGTACATTTAAACAAATTCTGTCCTTTCTCTTCTTAGAATAATTCAGAATTTAGGAAACAATAATGATAACATAAGAAAACAAATTAACAGGGACAAATGCACTTCACCAATAAAGTTGACACAAGCATCCTGTAATAATTGCACTGTATTACTGGAAAATCTGATCAATGATGTCTTTGTGGGCTTCTTTACAATACTAGTCCTATCCTTCAAAACAAGTCCCAACCACTTATAAGAGGTAAGTCGGGGGGGCTGAAAATAGACAAAGGTTGTCGATCTGATTAATTGACAGATCTTGAGGATTTTTCATTTGGGCATTTTAATAATTAAGTGCAGGGTGGGACATAGGCTTTGACTTTCAGATTTGGATTTTGATCTAGATGTCGATCTGAAGCACCATATATACCATTGGAAAGTTATTCCTAAGCCTTTTCCATGAAAACACCTGCAACTTGTTCTGAACTGAATTTATATGCAAAAATATCCCAAAGATCCATACTTTATTTTGGCCATCAGATTTCAAAAACTAAATCGCTGTTTGGATAAACACATTTTTTAGGCTATGACACCTAGTGATTCATAGGCTAAACCTTACCAACAAATTTCCAAAATAGATAACTAAACAAACATATTACCTATATTTATAGGACCCTAATAGTGGGAATCTCCAATTTTTGGTAAGGAGAAGCTTAAAAGGATTACCAACAACCTCACAAAATCTCTCAGGCACCCAGTTCATAAATTTGTAGAAATCACTTTTGTTGTGGAGGCTGTAGATCCATCAAGTTTGTTGCATATCTGCCTATAAACGAGTATAGGGATGAGGTAAAATGGTCGAAATATCTCCTATTACTCAAAGACCAGCTTGAAAACTATACTAGCAACTACACATCTCAATTTATACTAGGCTATTGTGCCACATATGTTTTAATGTAGATTTGTATGATTCCAAGACAATTGTTGTATTTTTCTTTATTGGCCTTGTCTTTGTTGCTCCTATAATTGTAAGTAGGAAATAAACACATGAATGAAATGTAGCTTATCTAAAATTTCACGTTATTTTCATTACATTTACTTCTGGTGGAAAGAGGAACCATTGATGGTTGCAAGAATTGTTATTGAGGATGGGTTGTGCCTTCTTCTTGATATTTTCTTCCATCTATTATTAAAGGTACCGAGGAATTTGACCAAGGGATACAAAAATATCAGCTTTTGAGAGAGGTTTTCCATTTCAATTCTTCCTGTTGATGACATAGGTAAAGGATCTTTTTCTCTCAGTTGGAAAGAGTTCCTTTTAGTTAGTAACTTTCCAACCTTGGATGATTATTGTTTTTGAGAATCAACACAAATAGTCTTTCAAATCATGGACAAAGTGAAGCCACAAGAGGATAAGAGGTTGTCGCCAACGAAGAACAAAGGTCAGAGGAGAAGTTTTAGATCCTGCCAGATGATTGGGTGAATAATGGAGAGACTATGGATTGACAATAGAAAAGATGAAAGGAGGAATTTGTAGCAAGCCCTACAACTATTGAAGATGGAAGAAAAACAAAAGAAGAAGGCTTCAGTCAAACAATAAACATGGGAAAGTTGGAAAACAATAGATTTGTATTGTGGGATTGATTAGTTGCCTACTTTGGCATGAGAACATGCCAATCCTCAGGCACGGGGGAGATGTTGGCTCACAACTTTGACACCTTTTACATCATTAGTTGGACTCCTTTTATCTTATTCGTGCATCCTTTACTAAGTCTATTACCACATTTACCCACACTTATGATGTTGATGTGATTAACTAACTTAATTTTGTTAATTATTATAATTTACTTTGTTTTTAATGATTTAGAAAGGATTTAGAATAATCTTGTTGATGAAGGTTTTTGGCAGTTCAGTTCCTACACCAACAATTCAGTTTTGGTACCCGACCTCCATGTTTAGCGTTTATGTGCACCTCCAGGACCAAAATAAAGATAAGAGTTTTATTGGAAATACCTCCAATATTGTTTGATGTTCACTATTTCACACCCAGGTCACACGTGTGGACCTCCAATGCATGGTCAAAGCTCGTGGTCAAAATTGTGTCAGAATTAGCAGCAACGATCTTCAGATGTGGTTTCTGGGAAAACAAAGAAGAATCTCAAAATTATGAAACATGGGTTTTTTCCAGAACACACACATTTAGCTATTAAGAAAGTGGTTTTCAAAAATAATAAAGGATCTAGGAGATATGGGCATTTTTCCAATCTAGGTTTGCCTAGATTTGTAGTTGCAGCCATCTTCTCCAATTTTCTAGACAATGGATGTGCCCAACCAGTAAAGGAGATGGGATCAACCTATTCTCAACATTTTTTTGTTATGTGACATCAATTGTAACTGTATCAGTTTTGATCCACTCCATTGCTCCTCCCTATATATAAAAAACCATAGAACAAAGGAGGAGGTGTGTGTTAGTATTGGGAGATTTGTAAATAGGATTATTGTAAGGAGGAGGTGTGTTTTAGTATTAGGAGATTTGTAAATAGGATTATTGTAAGGAGGAGATGGAATTCATGCTTGAGTACTTGTAAACTCTATTTCATTTCAATAATAATCAGTTGTTGATATTCTGCCCCTATATTTGAAGTTCTCACTTAGTTTGTAAGTTTTCCACAATGTGTGTTGAGTTTGCCAGGATCCCCATTCCTCGACATGCATTGTGTTCTTTTATTTTTAGTTAGCTGGTAGATCTAATTTCCATTTCTAGATTTGTTAAGTGTCTTTTATTTATCAGTCCTTTGATTTAGATAAAGACATGGATGCAAATGCTTAGAACCAAATACCATTATTGTAATTGCATACATTTGGAAGCACAAGAATGCTTAGACTTATCTAGTGAAATATTGTACTCAGAGCCGGTTAAATGTGATTGATATTTGTGGTGAATGCCTGACATATGTCTTTATGTTTCTTGCAGTTTTCAAGCTTTCTTTTAGTTGACCATAGAAGTTGAATCCAATGAAGATTGAAGGACTGATTTGATATGCTTTATAAGTGATCACATGAACCCTTGGGAAAGACTCTGGTTTGTGCCAGAATGCCATTTGAGTAACCCTTGTCTAGGGATATAACTATGTGGTGTAGTTTGATTTGTTAGCATCTCTTTGATAGAACACCAAAGGATCTGATCACACATTTCCTATGCTTGCACCTCGAAGCCTACGAGCCCCCAGGTTGATGAATTAAATGTCTGGAATATATTAGATATAAATATCCCCATTTTAATCCTCAATTTAATGTTGTATAATGTAAATATGATATATGACTGTGGGCGAAGCGATGCAATATGTAAATATTGTATATCGAAAATAATAAAATAAGATGTGATGCGGGCTACAGATGGACATGGAAAGAGTCATGGGCGCTGAGTTTAAACAAGAGAGGAGGGGTATATGGGGGTTTTATTCATGTACATATGGGGTAAATATTCAACAAAAACTTCCGACGATAAGGATAAAATCAATCACATCGTTGCAAATTAGGGCATAATTATTAAAATTTTAATCATTTTTTGGGCGCCCCAATGAATGTCATACTTGCGACGAATGACTATATTTGTTGATATTGCGACAATAGTTCATCGATCTATCGACGAACCTAAATAATTCCAACTACCCGTCTGAAAACAGTTTAACGGTCACTGACTTGGTTAATTTTGACATAGTCAATGTTCATCGGAAGATTGATGACAATGAGTGATTTTGAATATTTTGTTGTAGGTGTGATGATTATAAAAGTTTAAATCTTTTTTATAGGATCAACAATAGACGTGAACTCTTCAACGACTTGGAGTGGGGATCGACAATTGACAAATTTTTAATATTACTTTGTCTCCTTTTTAAATACCTGCATTGGATCCCTAACCCTTAGACCCTATTTTATTTGAGGACACAAATTGTTGCCTAGGAAATAGGTATTAACATGTCTACTCAATTCCATTTAATTACTATACAATTTGTCTTGGTTTAATTCTCTTTTATTGTTTGATTTTATTACTTGCTTATAGTGAAGCTTTGGAA
>CBVK0105715057.1:0-27197 GCA_900067695.1 Picea abies
TCTTACTCTTCCTCTTCCTCTTCCTTTTAGACTTCTGGTTACTAGTAGCTAGACTTTCACCAGAAGAGAGAGAGGAGAAGGATTAGAATTCGTGGATGTAGAAGATGAAGAATCAACATTCATATGATGCCCATGACATAAGGTGCTTATTTGAGAAGCATCAAGAGAATTCGAGACATTCAAAGTGGTCCAAAACCAAACCGATAGTCCTACATCCAACCCAGGAATGTTCAAAGTGGCCATCAAGGGGCACCAACATTTCCAAAGAATTGAAAATCACAAGAATTCCCTTGGGTAGGGGTCCCTTGTTTGGTATCCTCAAGAACTTTAGCCATATCATTCTTATGAAAAAGTTCATCCCTTGCGGGATTGTTCATGTCTGAAAAAATATCGCACATTGACTATGGTGAACCAGTGGTATAAAAACCCACACCTTCTGGGAGGCGACTCAACACTTTCAAGAGAATGACCAGGGTTCCTTCTCGACCAATGGAGTGGTTGGTCGAACACCTTGAATCAATGATCCAAAATTCGTGATACTGACACAACCTAAGGTCAACGATACAAAGAAACACTCTATTAAAAATTCTTAAGAGAAACATTGCAAGCAAACAACTTCTCCAAATATTCAGCCTAGGTGGATGAGGTCCTGAGTCCAAAGGAATGAAAAAGTGGAAAGGGACCTTTCGGATGAAGGCATGGGTTGATTATGTCTTGTGAACCAATGAACGAAGGAGTGAGAAGCAATTATCATGACCTCCACTGACCAACCTTATTTGATGCAAGCACCCACGCTTCGCGGGGCACCCTCCAACAATACTAAAAATTTTGATATGAAATATTCCACAAGTACCATGACAAAGCCCTATAGTCACCTCTAAGATCCCTAGGAAAAGAAACTAAGGTTACCAACTTGCAGTCAATGTCCAAGTGTACAGTTGATAGTCAGGATGGAATGTATGGGAAAGGTAACTGATTCTGAAACTCTTATAGAGGATTGATGCCAAATGGGTTAGTATCACTTCAGGAGAATCCTCCAATATATGATCTCTCCACTACGCTGAATTAAGCTTTGGAGGGGATATCTCCTCGACTCTCATTTACACAACCTCATGTTTGTTTTTTAGCCTTGGACAAATTAACTCTCCAACCTAAACCAAGGCCCTAAGCCTAAACTTGTTTGTGAACCCTAGAAACAAAGTTTAGTACATTTTAAGTTTAGCATTCATTTTAGTGGTTGTTTTTGCCCAAGGGATATGGAGTGAAACTGATGTTGTTTGAGACTCTTGCAAAAAAGAAACTTATAAGAACACGAGAAAAGAAAAACTTTACACTAATTGTTCAATGAAAAAGAGTTTCAAAAAGAAAATGCTTGAGAAATCCTTCAAACCTTGAAATACAATTTTTTCTTATGCTAGTATGTTTTTCTTTTTCAAATAACAATGTAAACAAAGAAAGAGACCTAACTAGCAACAACCTAGATTTTTTCACTTTTTTTTTCTTTCTACCAAAGCAAGCAACATGCCTAAATACCTAAGAGCTAGTAAGCAAATTCTTTTCTTGAAAAGTTCAGAGACAAGGGAACTAAAGAAGAATGACCGGCGAACAAGTAGTTTTGTCTTTTCTGTTACTAAAATAAATGAAATGAAAATGAGATGTGATTCTCCTTTTTCTTTTATGAACAAAGGGAAGAAGGTCAAGAGGAAGAAAACAAACAATCAAGAATCATTGAAACACAACAATCAATATGGAAACTTAGCCCAACCACATAGACTGACCTTTCGACCTACCTAAAGAACCTTATAACTAAAAGACTAACCTAACCAAAAGCATGATCTTTAGATGATTTCAAAGTTTTCATAGACTTAACGGAAAAATAAAACCCATCAGGCTTAGATTGTATTGAAGAACCGAATCAAATCCTACAAACTAAGAGAAATACTAAAAAATCAAGTTGCTACACAGATCCACGACTATGTACACTAGGACTAGCGAACATCTGCAGGTCATACAATGAAAAATCACGGATAACCATGACTCATAAAGGGACAAAGAACAGATGTACTAGTAAAACTTGAAAAATAACAAGCCAATCTAGAGGGAGGCTCCTCAAAGCTTAAAAAATGTTTCTAGATGGCAAATTCTTTGAAAGGAACTCCTAGAAAACAAGAAAATTTACAAAAATCAAAGACAACACAAGACACCTTGAGACTGACCCAAACTAGGAGAAAAGGGTCCCCTGTATGGTCGCCAATTCTGTTATGGGAATTTTCCCCGGTGACCTTGGGTCATGTCATAGTAGAGCGAGACCATATGTAAAAGACATAACCTACCCTCACACACAACAATGTTATAAGAAAATAACTACTTTGAGAGAAGGAGAGAAGGAGAGACTCCACACCTTGTATCCTACATCTGATGTTGTTGCTTGCTTTCCACCTTTGATTCTGCTCTTGATCTCCACTGGTATCAACCTGCAATGTTGTCTATAAATGAATTATTGAAAGCCATGTTAGATCCTTGTCTAGCGAAGATGAAGATGAGCATTGAGATACCATTTGTAAGGGTAACCTTGAGGGTGTTGGGGTGGTGACCTTCTTCGACCTCCCCAATGCAAATCCTTGGAACAACATTATGCTTCTAATGATGATTACCAAGAAACTAGAGAACTTTATGACCTCCAAACAATTACCTAGCTAGAGATGTGGATTCCCTCCTTTTCATTAGATTATGATCTAGAAAGGAAGAAGTTTCTAATGGTTTCATCTTTCAAAACTATTAGTCTAAATCTTAACTTGTGGGCTCTAGGATAATCAATTCTAATCTCTATTTCTATATAAGTAGCTAAAGAGAAAGAGTATTATTTTGTGAGTAGGTAGTCAATTCTAATTTCTATATGTTATAAGAAATAAAAAAATGATGAACAAGGGTTACTTGGTCTTTCGGTCTGAGGGAAATGCATCACACGAAAAAGCGTAGGCACCAAAACATTCATAGCATAAACATAATCACACCCAAGAATCATATTAAAGTCTAAAGGGCTTGGTACCACTAACAGATCGATTAGAACAACCTTCCCACCTAAGGTGATAGATAACTGAGAAAGAATCCCCATACATTCACTAGGTTTTCTGTCGAAAGCTAGCAACTCACTGGTAAATGATACGAGCTTGGGAGAACCCAACACTTGCCAAATAGAGGAGTATAAAATACTTGTAGAGGATCCTTCATCTACAATACATTATGAATGCCTTTAAACATAGATTCAACTAGAACCATTATATAGAAACATGCAGAAAAAGGAAGGAAAGGCTCTAAAAGATCATTCCAATAAAAGGAAACCAACCCAGGATTCAGAGGGAGAGTACTCGAAGAGAGAGGAATTCCCCCTTGTTTAGAATGTACTAAACTGGAAATGTTAAAGACATAGTCAAAAGATGCATCACTCCTTGAAAGTAGAGTGGTATCAACCAAATATTGCATTAGCTCGACCACTTTGGAACACTAGTAAGTCTCCAAGCGAAGAGTGGGATTGGCCGAAGATTGCATCGGTGCGACCACTTCCTCAACCACTAGTTGAATAGGGCGCAAGACAACATGGTAAAGAGATGCATCACCCCCAAAACGAGACTGGTATAATTTGTTTATGGGATCGACACGATCACTTCTTCAACCAAGGATTTAAAATATTGTTGGGAAATTGAAGATGACACAGAACTAGAAGGGCCTTTAGATAAGGACCACGCTCTTCATACCATGGAAATAACAGGGCACAAATGATTAAGGTGATCTCATTTGCAAAGATTACAAGGGAAATTTGTCTTATGAACTATACATCTAGGCTTCTCAATCATATTAATTCCCCCAACATGAATTGCAATACATGGTGTGTTTCCCCCAACATGACTTGCAGTGGCTAGGTGATGACCTCCAAGATGACTTAGAGAGGTTGGTTACATTTTGTCCAATATGACTATAAGTGACTATAGTTGTTCCCCCAGCATGACTTGCAACGACCGATTGCTTTCCCCCAGCATGACTCAGAGGCTGCTGACAGGTCCCCAACATGACTAGTAGAGGTTGGTGAATTCTTTTTCTTACTCTACCTCTTCCTCTTCCTTCTAGACTTTTGGTTACTAGTAGCTAGAATTTCACCAGAAAAGAGAGAAGGATAAGGAGTAGAATTCGTGGATGTAGAAGGTGAAGAATCAACATACATATGATGCCCATGACACAAGGTGCTTATTTGAGAAGCATCAAGAGCATTCGAGACATTCATAGTGGTCCAAAACCAAACCGGTAGTCCCACATTCAACCTAGGAATGTTCAAAGTGGCCATCAAGGGGGCACCAATGTTTCCAAAGAAAGGAAAAGCACAAGAATCCCCTTGGGTAGTGGTCCCTTGGTTGGTATCCTCAAGAAAATTTTCCATATTTTTCTTATGCAAAAGTTCATCCCTTGTGGGAGTGTTCATGTCTGAAAAAGTCTCACACACTGACTATGGTGAACTAGTGGTATAAAAACCCACACATTCTAGGAGGCAACTCAACAATTTCAAGAGAATGACCAGGGGTCCTTCTTGACCAACAAAGTGGTTGGTCGACCACCTTGAATAAAAGATCCAAAATCCGTGATACTGACAGAACCTAAGGCCAATGATACAAAGAAACAATCCACTAAAAAGTCTTAAGAGAAACATCACAAGAAAACAACTTCTCCAAAACTTTAGCCTAGGTGGATGAGGTCTCGAGTCCAAAGGAATGGAAAGTGGAAACGAACCTTCCAAATGAAGGCATGGGTTGATTAAGTCATGTGAACCAACAAACGAAGGAGTGAGAAGTAGTTATCCCAACCTCCACTAACCAACCTTATTCGTTGCAAGTACCCACGCTTCGCGGGGCACCCTCCAACAATACTGAAAAGTGTGATATGGCCCCAGGTACCATGAAAAAACCTTGCAGTCACCTCTTATATCCATTGAAAAATAAGTTAAGGTTACCAAGTCATAGTCAGTGCTTGGGGGGTATAGTCAACAATCGAGATCGAATGCATGGGAAAGGTGACTGAGTCTAAAACTCTTCTAGAGGACTGATTCCAGATGGGTTAGTATCACTTCAGAAAAATCCCCCAATATATGATCTCTCCACTACACTTATGATCCAAATGGATTTCGGTGGCCTTCCACCTATTCCAACTGGTTCATGGAGTTTTCCGGTTTGGCAATTGTTTCCTAGTTTTGGGGTCCCTGACTTCCTGGGCCATTTTGAGGCCCTAAATAATGTTTTTAGGGCTCACCATAGTCAAACTGTAGACAGAGTTAGATTTTAATGACAACATGTGTAATCCTCGGATAGACCTTTACAACAGGATATCGTGCACCTAAAACAAAGATTGTATGAAAAATTTATGACCCCAGGAAGTTGATGTACTAACTTATGCCAACAAGGCCCACATGAATTTTGGCGCTTCATCTCCTAGGGTTAGTTTTTTGGATTTCTAGGGTTTTGGCATTCCCTTTTATTGTAAAAAAGGCTTGGAGAACTTCATTGTAATCATCTTCTTGCAAATGAGTGCAACTGTCACATTTATCCTTAGAGATAAGCCGCCACCATTCTAGCAATCTTGTTTTCCAATGCATTTTACAGTTTCAACATATTTCCTTATTGAATAGAATCCATTTTTATTGTATATTTGTTATTCTTTGTTAAGCATAATAATAATATATATTCATTTCGTTCTGCTCATAAATTCTGGATCAGTGGTATCAGAGCGATCTTCTCCTTGTCATTCTTAATGCATGTCCCCGACAAGGTCAGGGTACAAATAATTGAATCTCGAGCTTGTTTCTCTTGAGGACAAAAGCTCTTGCATGCCCAAGAAACCCCTCATGGCAAGAGAAAAGAAAGATGATAGGACATGAGATCCTTTCAAAATGTTGCTCAAGGAATCCCTCACGCAACAGAGGAACGAGGTGATGGACGATATCTTGTGACCTTTCACCAATACTTTTGTAGTGGTGTATCTGGATGACATACTCCCGAGATCTACACTCTTTCCCTACACGACGCTCTTCCGATCTCACCAGATGGGTTAGTATCACTTCAGAAAAATCCCCCAATATATGATCTCTCCACTACACTTATGATCCAAATGGATTTCGGTGGCCTTCCACCTATTCCAACTGGTTCATGGAGTTTTCCGGTTTGGCAATTGTTTCCTAGTTTTGGGGTCCCTGACTTCCTGGGCCATTTTGAGGCCCTAAATAATGTTTTTAGGGCTCACCATAGTCAAACTGTAGACAGAGTTAGATTTTAATGACAACATGTGTAATCCTCGGATAGACCTTTACAACAGGATATCGTGCACCTAAAACAAAGATTGTATGAAAAATTTATGACCCCAGGAAGTTGATGTACTAACTTATGCCAACAAGGCCCACATGAATTTTGGCGCTTCATCTCCTAGGGTTAGTTTTTTGGATTTCTAGGGTTTTGGCATTCCCTTTTATTGTAAAAAAGGCTTGGAGAACTTCATTGTAATCATCTTCTTGCAAATGAGTGCAACTGTCACATTTATCCTTAGAGATAAGCCGCCACCATTCTAGCAATCTTGTTTTCCAATGCATTTTACAGTTTCAACATATTTCCTTATTGAATAGAATCCATTTTTATTGTATATTTGTTATTCTTTGTTAAGCATAATAATAATATATATTCATTTCGTTCTGCTCATAAATTCTGGATCAGTGGTATCAGAGCGATCTTCTCCTTGTCATTCTTAATGCATGTCCCCGACAAGGTCAGGGTACAAATAATTGAATCTCGAGCTTGTTTCTCTTGAGGACAAAAGCTCTTGCATGCCCAAGAAACCCCTCATGGCAAGAGAAAAGAAAGATGATAGGACATGAGATCCTTTCAAAATGTTGCTCAAGGAATCCCTCACGCAACAGAGGAACGAGGTGATGGACGATATCTTGTGACCTTTCACCAATACTTTTGTAGTGGTGTATCTGGATGACATACTCATCTACAACAAAAATTGGTGGAACAGTTGCATCATATTCAACATGTTTTGCACACCTCGCGGCAACACAAGCTATATGCCAACTTGGAAAAATGCTCTTTCGACATGGACATGGTCCATTAACTAGGCTACATCGTTGATTAGCATGGTGTGCATGTGGATCCAACCAAAATCTAGGTCATCTGTGACTAGCCAACCTTACCACACTCACTTAGCTTCAGAGCTTCTTGGGCCTTGCCAATTTCTATCGCAGGTTTGTGTTGGGATTCTCCCATATTGCATGGGCCGTCAGCCAAGTAACTGGGGGTGGTGGTAAGGTAAAATTTGTGTGGATCTTGTCCCAACAATAAGCGTTCGATTATTTGAAGCAACACTTGTGCTCGATGCTAGTACTTTCATTACCAAACCTGCAACATCCCTTTGAGATTGAGACAAATGCTTAGGACTATGTTGTGGGCATCATTCTCACTCAGCATGACCACCCTGTGGCATATCATAGTGATACACTATAAGATAATGTTTGTAAGTACCCTACTTACGAAAAAGAAATGAACTCCATTGTGCAAGCCTGCCTTCAGTGGAGACATTACATTCTTGGGAAGGATACAATCATCCACACTAATCATAAGCCACTACAGTTCATGCAGACACAAGGGAAATTGCAGAATGACCACCATCAGAAGTGGTCCACATACTTGTAGCAATTCCACATCAACATCAAGTATAAAAAAGGAAGTACCAACTCAGTCATTGATTTCCTCAGCCGACCTCCAGTCGTGGCACTCTCCATAGTGCTAGACTCTTGCGGCCACGAGACCTCTGGATGGCCCCACCGCTATGAGACAGACCCTTACTTCGCCACCACCTACCAAATGTTGGGCGCAAACTCAGTTGTTGCTAATTTCCATCTCCAAGATGGGTTTTTATGTCATCTGGGCCATCTTTGGGTTCCATCAAGCAAGTGAGCGAAGCTGATTTGGGAAGCCCACTATAGTGGGGTGGCAAGACACTTCGACGTTGAAAACATAGTGGAAATGCTGCAAAAACCATTTCTACTGGCCGAAACTTCAACATGATGTCAACAAATATATCAGGTCCTGCACATACCGCATTATTGCCAAATCGACCACTAAGAAATAGGGCATGTACACCCCTCTTCCTACTCCTGACGAACCATGGGAATCCATCTCAATGGACTACATGTCGGGACTTCTTTCCACCAAGAGGGGAAATGAATGTGTTTTTGTGGTTGTTGATCGCTTTTCCAAAATGGCGATTCTAGCCGCTTGGAAGAAGAGCATCACAACAGAGGCCACTGCCAAGATATTATTTGAATGAGTATGGGTACATTTTGGAATCCAAAAAACCATTGTCTCGGATCAGGACAGTCGGTTCCTTAGCACATTCTAGTCGAGCCTCTAGTCACTACTGGACACCATGCTCACCAAATCCACTGCCTTCCACCCCTAGATAGATGACCAAACTCAGGTCGTCAATAGGATGATTGTGCATATATTGCACATGTGAAATTCCAAGCACCCTCGCACATGGGATGAGAGTCTTCTCCATGTTCAACATAGCTACCACTGAGCCCTGCATATCTCAACCGACCACAACCCCTTTCAGGCGGGGTTGGGATTCCAACCATTGGGTCCCATGGATGTTGCACTACCCCTTGCAGCCACCCCGACCGACTCGTCACCTACTCCAATTGAAGCTGACAAAGCTACCTGGTTCATTGAGTGGATCCAGCACATCCTCCAACAGGTTCAGGATATTTTATAGAAGTCCAATGCTAAGTATAAGTAATGCCATGATCAACATTGGGTGCCACAAAAGGTTCAGGTGGGAGACAGTTTGGTTGCACTTGCAGAAATAATGCCTTATAGGGACCCATCGGAAGCTTATACCACTCTATTATGGACCTTACACCATCACTAAGGTTGTGGGTGACAATGCTTTTAAGCTCATCATTCCCCCTTTCCTTGGCTTGCACCCAATGTTCAATGTGGCTCTTCTTCAACCATATTTTGCACCATTATTAGACACCTCAGAGATAACAGAACAATTGACACCAACAGAGATCAACCCTGAATTCATGCAATAGGAATCCAGTGATCAAATTGTTGACACATAGTTCAAGGACACTCGACAACAAAGGATACAACTTTATAGAGTTGTCAAAGCAGGGCAACTCTTACACCAAGGCAAGTGGTTCACTCGGGGCCAAATTCAACAAAAATTTCCTCATCTGAAGGGGGAACTCAATGCAATGGATACCATTGCTTCCTAAGGGGGGAGGATTGATCTAGATGAATGTGGTTTTCCTCCCACCTATTCCAACTAGTTCATTTTGGTAGTTTTCCAGTTTGGCAGTTTTTTTCTAGTTTTTGAGTCCCCGACTTCTAGGGTCATTTTGAGGCCCTAAACAGTGTTTTTAGGGCTCACCACAATCAAACTATACATGGAGTTAGATTCTGATGACAACATGTGCAGTCCTCGGATATAAATTTCCAATGAGATATAGTATGCCTAAAACATAGATCATATGCAAAAGTTACGACCTCAGGAATTTGATGTACTAACTTACCCCAATAGGGCCCACATGAATTTTGGTGCTTCATCTCCTAGGGTTAGGTTTTTGGATGTCTAGGGTTTTGTATTTTCTGTTTATTGTAAAAAAGGCTTGGAGAGCTTCATTGTAACCATATTCTTGCGAATGAGCACAATCGTCACATCTCTTCTTAGAGATAAGCCGCCACCATTCTAGCAAGATTGTTTTCTACTACATTTTACAGTTTCAACATATTTCCTTATTGAATAGAAGCCAGGTTTACTGTATCTCTATTATTCTCTGTTAAGCATAATAATAATCTGTGTTCATTTCGTTCTGCTCATAAAATACAAATCAACTTAATTAATCTTTGGAGGGGATATCTCCTCGACTCTCCTTTACGCGACCTCATGTTCGATTCATGTGTTAGAGGAGCTTCCCAGATACACTTATACGACGATTGGATTTGAGACTCTCCCTAGCTCAGACTCTTATGTTTGTTTTTTAGCCTTAGAGAAATTAACTCTCCACCCTAAACCAAGGCCCTAACCCTAAACTTTTTTGTGAACCCTAGAAACAAATTCTAGTACATTTTAAGTTTAGCGTTCATTTTAGTGGTTGTTTTTACCCAAGGGCTATGGAGTGAAACTGATGTTGTTTGAGACTCTTTAAAAAATGAAACTTATAAGAACACTGGCAAAGAAAAACTTTACACTAATTCTTCAATGAAAAAGAGTTTCAAAAAGGAAAATGCTTGAAAAATCCTTCAAACCTTGAAATGCAATTTTTTCTTATGCTAGTATCTTTTTCTTTTTCAAATAACAATGCAAACAAAGAAAGAGACCTAAATTGCAAAAACTTAGGTTTTTTCATTTTTTTTTTCTTTCTACAAAGCAAGAAACATGCCTAAAGACCTAAGAGCTAGTAAGCAAATTCTTTTCTTGAAAAGTTCAAATATAAGGGAACCGGAGAAGAATGACCAACGAACAAGTAGTTTTGTCTTTTCTGTTACTAAAATAAATGAAATGAAAATGAGATGTGATTCTCCTTTTTCTTTTATGAACAAAGAAAAGAAGGTTAAAAGGAAGAAAGAAAACAAACAAGAATCACTGAGACACAACAATCAATCTAAAAACTCAGTGAAACCACACAGATTAACCTTTTGACCGACCTAAAGAACCTTATAACCAAAAGACTAACCTAACCAAAAGCATGATCTTTAGATGATTTCAAAGTTTTCAAAGACTTAACACAACAATCAAAGAAAAAAAAAAACCATCAGGCTCAGATTGTACTGAAGAACCAAACCAAATCCTCCAAACTGAGAGAAAGGCTAAAAAATCAAGTTGCTACACAGATCCACGACTATGTACACTAGGACTAGCGGACCTGCGGGTCATACAAGGGAAAATCACAGATATCCATGACTCATAAAGGGACAAAGTGCAAATGTACCAGTAAAACTTGAAAAAGAAAATTTAGTTCAGAAGGAGGCTCCTAAAAACTTAAAAAAAGTTTCTCGATGGAAAATGCTTTGAAAGGAAATCCTAGAAAACAAGAAAAGTTAAAGAAATAAAAGACAACACAAGACACCCTGAGACCAACCCAAACTCGGAGAAAAGGGTCCCCAGTTTGGTCGCCAATTCTGTTATGGGATTTTTCCTCTGTGACCTTGGGTCATGTCAGAATAGAGCAAGACCATATGTAAAATACATAACCTACAGTCACACATAGCAATGCTACAAAAACATAACTACTTTGAGGAGAGAGAGAGAGAAGGAGAGACTCCACACCTTATATCCTATGTCTGATGTCGATACTCGCTTTCCACCTTTGATTATGCTCTTGATCTCCACTAGTATCAACTTGCAATGTTGTCTATAAATGAATTATTGAAAGCCATATTGGATCCTTGGGTAGCAAAGATGAAGATGAACATTGAGATACCCTTTGTAAGGGTAGCCTTGAGGGTGTTGGGGTGGTGACCTCCTTTGGCCTCCCCAATGCAAATCCTTGGAACAACATTATGCTTCTAATGATGATAACCAAGAAACTGGGGAACTTTATAACCTCCAAACAATTACCTAGCTAGAGAGGTGGATTCCCTCCTTTTCATTAGATTATGCTCTAGTAAGGGAGAGGTTCCTAATGGTTTCATCTTTCAAAACTATTCGTATAAATCTTAACTTGTGGGCTCTAGGATAATCAATTCTAATCTCTATTTGCTATAGAAGTAGCTAAAAAGCAAGGATATTGTTTTGTGAGTAGGTAGTCAATTCTAATTTCTATATGTTATAAGATATAAAAAAATGATGAACAATGGTTACTTGAGCATCACGATTCTCATATTTCAATGATCCATAATGATTGCTTGCATATATTAGAGTAGACCTACCATCTTTGTCTTTCTCAACAATGGCTTCAATATAATTGCCATATTCTCAATGGAGTTGTCCTATGGATGGAGGCTCGTAGGAAGCCATAATATCGAGTGAATGAGGTTTGGAGACCTTGATTTGTTTATAAAGAGATGGGTTGTAATGTTTTATTTAGATGTGTTGTAATGTGTTTTCATTTTTATTTCTTCATCTCTATTTTTATATAATATGTTTTTTCTATTATTCTTCTGACTTTTATTTTTATATGGAAAAAACAAGTTTTTATTTTTTATATTATTTTACTATTTTTATATAATATGTTTTTTCTATTATTCCTCTAACCCTTATCTTTATATGGAAAAAACAAGTTTATATTTTTTATATTATTTTACCCACCAACCAAGTATGAAGAAGCTGGTTTCCAACTTCGCACATGTGAAAAAAAACAGAGGTCTTACAACCTAGGGGCCGAGACCTAGGGGTCGTCTACCCTTCTAGCCTTGTCACAACCGCCCCGAAAATAACACATGTTCTTAACCATTGAGCCCACTCAAGTACTTATAAATAATTAATTATCATGTATACTATTCAATTTTTTTATAAAGATAGTACTGGAGTACACTCCATATATTGCTCCATTTTAATTTTGTACTAACTCCCTTTCCACAGCACTATCCCTCGATTGGGTGATAGGGAGATAAGCACTTTAATTTATCCTGCAGACATTATGTGTAAAACCATTTTAGTTCAACTGTAAATCAACAAACATCGTACAGTGATCTCTTTCACAACACTTGTACTGCTTGTACTACGAGATTTCAGCCTCTCTCTCCTTCTCAATGTTATCGATCTCATCTCTATAAATCAGAGACATTCATTCACATTCTCAGAAGGGCATTCCCTGCATATATTCGGTCTACATGAATGAATGAGACAGCGCAGGCTCGACTGGGATGACCTTGGAACACATTCAGATTCGCAGTACTCATGTTGAGATCTGGAGATGAGATTCATATGGACGTGTCCCCAGGTCGTCCCAGTCAAAACCTTCTCTGCTAATGCTGCTGGACACAACGAAGATTCGACTGGGGTGACCTTGGAACACATTCACAGTACTCATGATGAGATCTAGAGATGAGATTCATGTGGACGTGTTCCCAGGTCGCCTCAGTCGAAACCTCCTCTGCTACTGCTACTGTTAATGGTTTTCTATATCTAACATGAGAATTCTGCAAACATAAATAGACATAGCATGGCCTTTATCAGGCTTTCATATTTTATAGAGATGATTGATGCTATTATTGACTTGTCTGTTAGATTCATTGGTTCAATGAAATCGAATTCGCCTGCGCCTTCACTCGTTCTCAGTTTCATCATTGTTTTTACTGTTTTACAGATCCAAATGGAAGTTTTTTTGGGGGAAAAGATCCAATGGTGACAATTGTTTTTCCTGTTTTGCAGATCCAATGGAAGTTTTTTTTTTGGAAGAGATCCAATGGAAGCTTTTTTTTTGGAAGAGATCCAATGGAAGGTTGAAAATTGAAATGTATAGGTACCTCTTTGTTTGAATATCTCAACGATGTTTTTACTGTTTTAGAAGATCTCAACCGATGTTTTTACTGTTTTACAGATCCAATTGAAGTTCCTTTTTGGGAAAAGATCCAATGGCCACCATTGTTTTTACTGTTTTGGGGGAAATTATCCAATGGAAGATTGAAAATTGAAATGCATAGGTACCTGGCTGTTTGAAGACCTCAACCGATGTATTCACAGGGATATATTGAAGGAGAAGTGGCAACAATCTGTACCCACAAGGATTTATTCATGGAGAAGAGGATCTATTGAAGGAGAAGTGGCAGCAATCTGTACCTACAGAGATTTATTGATCTGCAGAAAATAGCTTTTTCTTGTACGTAAGCATTTGTGGCATCGCAACTTGAAATTTGATTGTGGCTTACTTAAAAAAGATCATCCATGGAATTTTTTGTATTATCCTTATAGTGGATAATAAGGAGATTAACTTAGTGATTTATTATTAGTCCCTGACTATAGCTTTCGTTACAAGTCAGGCTTTCAAAGTTTTGTGAAAATATGTATTAAATTTATTTATTTTATATTTATTCAATATTTTTATTTTTTATATTTGATTTTGATTAGAAATTATTATGATGAGATTTAATTAAGAAAATACAAACTGAATATGTGTATTATTTTTTTAGAAAAATAATAATTATTTGTTAAATATTTTTATATTTTATATTTAATTTTTAATTAGTCAATTTAGTGGGTTTAATGATTAAGAACATGTGTTTCTTTTTAAGAGGTCACAGGTTCAAATCCAGAAGGGGTAGGGTATGTATACTTTCGTAGACTTTAAAAATAGATTATTATTATTTTTTTTAAAAAGAGGTAGATCCTGCTATATTAGAAAGACAAAATTACAGAGTATACATCACAGTAGGTCTGGTGTTACCCAAAATGCTGCCGATTATCGGAAACCAGCATGTAAAGAGGGCAAGTAGCTAATAGCATCAGAACATAAAAGCTGTTGGACATCTGTCCTGCCCAGAGGAAACCAGGACAGATGTCTTATGGACTAAGTTCATAAAACAACAACAAAATAAAACTAAGAGCCAAGAAAACCTGAAAAACCTAGATGCTTGGTGACGTGGTCCCGGTCATGACGAACGCTTGCGCACAGAGGGGGCATTTGCGCTTTGCTGGCACGTTGGAGAAAGCGTCGAGGAACATGTCTATGCGCTGGCCCATGAGGAGGGCCCGGTGCTCCAGATCATCCAAGTGTCCACGAAGGTCGAAGAACAGTGCTAGGTGCTCCTCTCGGAAGAATGAACCGTGCATGCTGCCACCCACGTCCATCGCTGCGCCAGAACCCTCGTCGAACCTCCTTTGCTCTGCTTCATCTGCAACTCCTTTCGAGCCTGCTTTGTCCCCCTGAGTGTTATGACATTCGCATTGGTCGTCACCAGGCCATGGTATCTCCTCAACAATACAACCAGGAGTGTAGTCAATCAGAGTCGGAGTGGATTTGCTTTCCGTCCGAGAGGCTTTTATGCGAGTCTCCTCTGTAAACATTTGGTCTTCTGGAACCGGTTCTTCCACCACAATACAGGGGGGAAACTCCTCCATGAAACCAGCTTCCTGGAAGGCCCCCGTCATATTTTCCTTGACGCCTCGGCTGGACTCCACTCCAGGCTCAGCGACAATGGCGAGCCGTGCCAGTTTCTTCGCCCTGGCCTCCTTCCTGAGAATTGAATTCGCAAGAGTCAAGGCGCGCTCCAGCTTTTCCTTTCGCCGCCGCTGTGCTTTCTTTGCCTCCCATGCCGCTCCCCTGCGAGGTCGGCCTCTGATGCGAACCATAGCGATGGAGCAGAGCAAATGCAAAAGGAGGCGAATGAGCCAAGGTGAGAGCAGATGCAGATGCGTGGCTCGATAATGCGAGCACTGTTCCACTAAAGTCAAGACGAAATGCACAGAGGGTGAACCAAGCCAAAACACGGTGGAGGCTGGACCACCCCTGTGCATCCAAACAATAAACTGAGCTGAGGTCGAAGTCGTCCCTCTCTTACCAAGCAAATTGATAACCGAATAAACCAGCGCCGAAGTCGTCCTTTTACATTTAACATTTGCCATCCCGGGAATGCCAGTGGCGTAAATGATCACTCGAGGGAAATGTCCCTCCGTCCTGCGACTGCAGCGAAGGCCGTCATCCATCGTTAATGTATGTTCGTGGGTGGCGGCCTTCGGCATTTATGCCAGGGTTAAGTGCGCGTCCATCTGTGCCCCCCTCCCGACGTGTCACCCCATCCGGGCAGATTATTATTATTATTATTATTATTATTATATTGTTATGATGAAATTTAATTGCCTTTCATGTATGTAATTTCATTTCCTCCTTAAAAAATAATATTCTAAATAATTCTAAAATTAATCAATAACTACATTTCAACTTTATATTGATTCTTATAATTTACCAATTACATAATTCTAAATTTCTATAATTTACCAATTACATAATTATGAAGTTAATAAATAACCACTTTTAAATATTGATGGATATAATTTACCAATTATATAATTCTAAAGTTAATCAATAACCACTTTTAAATTCATATTGATTGATCTCCCAAAATAAACAAACACATTAAGTATACTCTATTTTTGCATTCAAGCTTCTTTAAAAATGTGGAATGGAGAGATGCAGAAACACTTATTTTTGTGGGGTGGTTGTTATAAGGTGGTGGAAGATAAAAATGTTTAATAATTCTATTTTTTGGTTTTTTTTAGTAGAATTAGGTTATATAAATTTGAACAAAATCTTATTTATTATTTAAATTACATTTCTGAATACATAAATGAAAATCTATAGATCCAACACTTTCTAACTGAAACTTAAAACAAAATTAAACAGAAAAAGAACTACCAAACAAATATATGTATATCTTAAAATACCTTAACCCAAACATCACTTAACCACTAGCATCATTTTACACATGATTGGACACATCAAAGCAACAACAATGATGGAAGAATCTAAGCTATAGCTGCTCCACACATATTCTACATAGTGATTGATTCTCTGGCATCACTGAAAAAAGCAGAGAAATCATCCATTTTAATAAGTATACACTATACATTTTGATAAGTATAAACTATGCCTGAATCTATAAACTATCATTAGTTTATAGAATGCAGGGTTACAAATATGAAAATTTCATTATGGAAGGAAAGTTGCTTACCTTTGCCCAATACTAGCATGACTCGATAGCTTTCAAGGTTATCTCTTAGGCCAATGAAGCCAATCTTTCAGCAGAACCTTTCAAGCCAAGTCAGGTAATAAAGCTTGTCTCCTTAACTTTTGAAAGATATTCTATGCCACTTACTAGTGATTGGATTTTAGAAAGTAGAAAAAGTCTCTGATTCAGAGTGGCTTTTCGGCCCAATACTTACCAGAGTGGCTTTTCAGCCCAATACTTACCAGAGTAAGGGGAGAAATCAATGGAGTGTTTTTTTAGCCAAATACATACCAGAGTAGCGCAGAAATCAATGGAAATAGCAAGCAATGGCTTTCCTTACACCATTACCCCGAGTGAGTTGAGAATGCAGCTTTAACCTCCACTGTGTTCCGGTTCCCAGTGAGCGAGGAAGGCCATACAGAAAAGTCATTCTCTGTTCAGGTAGGAAAGCAAAAATAAGTCTATTTCCAAGTAAGAAAGACTATTCATTTAATGAGACCCCTTTGTTTGTAAAGTCTACGAAGGTATACATACCCTACTCCTTTTGGATTTGAATCTGTGACTTTTTAAGAGAAAACACATGTTCTTAACCATTAGACCCACTCAGGCTGTATATACAATATGGACAATATATATAAATATATAATTACCCACTTGAATCAAGTATAACAATAACAATATTGGAGATTAATCACCTGTGACACTATCTGTTGCTGAGATAGCAAGGATGTTTGCAGATAAGAAGACATTCAGATATTTTGGTTTAGACAGTTGGCTTCCAACATTGATTTTGCTTTGCAAAATTACAATTTTCTGTTATTTAAATTGTATTTTTGAATGTAAAAATAAATTTAGTCTGTTGAAAAATCTTTGAACATTCAGATTACACAAAATTAATCATTCAAATTTACAAATCTAATAATTTCTCACCAAATTTCAAACAAAATTAAAAAAAATATATCCTTAAAAAAATTAAAACTTAAAACACTTAGAATACCACTAACATATCAATTAACTAATTAACTAGAACAACCATAACATTTCTTACTTTTACAAAGTAGTCATGGAAATGCATCATGATGAGAGAAGGTGCAACCCCAAGATTTGTGAAAAAGCATTCATAATTGTGGTGATAAAAAGTAATAGACAGCCCTGTCAAAGACGGTCATTGAGACTGCTGAAATCAGAAGTGCTGCATAGAAAAGACGCAGGTTTCAAGGCCAAATGATTCTACTCCCATCGCGCCTTCTTTGCGACTGCTTTTCCTGGCTTCGGCACCACCGATGATCTCGCTACTCGGAAAAGAGCGCTCGCTGCTTTCTTTGGCCAAACCTCCCACGAAACCACAGTTAGTATTTTCATCTCTATTAATCATAATTTCCTTCTCTTATCTTACTTGGCTTCCCACCTCACTTAGTAAGAAATATTGTTAAACAGGTGGATGGTCGACGGCCACAGACTGCCCATGCACACGGGGATATTGTTTCAAAGAAGAGCAGGGCAATCCTCCAGGTGAATATTGTCAGTCATCCTCCCAATGGCCCTGTGCATCTGGAACTGGAAAGAGATACTACAGACGAGGGACCGTTCAAATATCATGGTCGATCATTTCTTAATGAAATTTAAGCTTGATGTACTGTTTGTCCAAATTTTTTTGAATGAAATTTAAACATGATAGTACTGTTTGAGCTTTGGCTGTATGTGTTTCAATTGTGTGTGAATTGGATTATAATGCTAGCAGCCAATAGCCAATATATTGTAAAAAAAAATTTCCAATAGAAAAAATTACTCAATTATATTAATAATATAATGTGTTCTTACAACCGGTTATATCAAGAAAACTAAGTTGACACAGCTGATAAAGAGTGTTAATTTCTTACAATTGGACAATCCAATTAGAAGGGGAGATAAACTACCCTGAAAGAAAAGAAAGAAAAAAACAGCAAGTCAGAAAAGTAGAGAGGAAAAGAAAAAGTGGAGAAATATTAAGAAAGTCTGTCATAAGTGAAACTAAGATAGGAGAAAAAACTGATGATGCCGACAGGAACTGATGGTTCCAGACTTAGAATAATTTGATAACATGCTAAGGACCCTCATGGCCGTCCAGCCAATGGTTGTAGGTGATCATACCTGTTTTTTTGTGAAGTGTTGTCTTAGATAGTAGGTCTACTTTCCTATTGAACTCCCAGGAAGTATGAGAGAAGATGAGCTTCTTGAAGTGGCGTTGGAGTGTTTTCATTCGGTCCATCCAAGCCAAAAGGGTGATTGATTGTAGCTTGCCACTGTGATTCAGCCAATCTACGATAACTTTTGAGTCGTCCATCAATTGTAGGTGATCAATATTAAGCCTCGTGGCCAAGTGAAGTGTAGCCTAGGCACCCAATAGCTCTGCCCTTGTGTTAGTGCCCGGACCACAATTAAGAGTCCATTTGTAAAACAAAGTTCTCATTTAATCTTATCAAACCACCAACATCACTCAATGCTTTGCTGCGTTGGGCTGCACCATCGAACCACCCCGTGGATATATTCTCAACAATGGAAGGGCTTATTAAAATTTTAGTTTTCCCCTTGAATGGATGGATATATTTCCAAATTTGGTGTAGGCCAAGAGATTTGTATGCAAGAAGGGGATATGTTATCAAAAATCAATTGGTTCCTCGCCAACCATATGAACCAGTTAGCCAAGGGAGGTAAAAAATTATAGATTCGCTCATTGGATGTCCAATGGGAAAAATAGTCAGAAATGGAGATCCCATTCCAGGCAGAGGTAAAGTGGTAATCAAGCACGATCTTGTTCCAGACTTGTCGCGCGAATTGGCACTGAATAAATAGGTGATTCACTGATTCTTCTTCCTTGAAACATAGATGACAGATATTGGGACCGTTCCAGCTTTTCCTTTGTAAATTGTCCCTGTGAAAATTTTATTTTCGTCAGCTAGCCAAGTAAATAGTTTAACCTTTGAAGGAATTTTCCAAGTCCAAAGGTGTTTGCGCCAACCAGTTGTGTTAATATTGTTTGCTGTGTAAATATTTTTCCTTATAAATTATAGATTTAATTATAGATTTAAATATAGAGGAAATAAAGTTATATTTATTATTATTATTATTGATTCAAAGTTCAAAACATCTTCTATTAATATTGTAAAATTATAAGTAAGTTATTAATCATAATCTTTAAGCGAGCAAGTTATTGAAAAAACCTCTCACATCAATGACAATTTGTGTAGCAAAACCGGAACAAAGGTAAAAGTAGGAACGTTCACATCAATAGAAACTTGTGTAGCAGAATAAGGACAAAGGTAAAAGTAGGAATGCAAAACAACTTATCTTTATTTAAGAATAATTGAAAAACCATCTCATAGGCTCAAAAGATTGTTCACAACAATTTCTTTGGTTCTCCTTATAGTTACAAAATATTTACTTAAAAGGAATTAGTAGTCTAATTTCCTAGATGCTCCATAAAAAAACTATAATCTTTTTGTGAATATATTATATGGACTTAAAAAAGAAAAAATAAAAATTAGTAGTCTAATTTCATAGATGCTCCATAAAAAACTATAATAGTTTTGTGAATATATTATGTGGACTTTAAAAAGGCAAAATTCATCGATATTATTAGTTAATTTTATACGTAAAATCGTTTTGTGAATATATTATATGGACTTTAAAAAGGCAAAATTCGTTGATATTATTAGTTAATTTTATATGTTATTGGGATAGAGATTGATTTGTTGCGTCTTGTGCTTACTTTTGATGTTGAAGATTTAAAAAATAATAAAATACAATAAAAATAAAAGTATATATTAGTAATGTTGCACGTAATCGTTTTTGATATTTTCAATATCTAATTTTCAAGCTTCCAAAGTTTTGGGAGTTTGGGAATTAGTTGGGAACTTCCCCAATTGACTGGGAACACTTTTGGAAACTTGGAAGCTTTTTGGGAGCTTTAATATTAAAGAAATGGGAGCTTGGGAACCAATGTCCTAAAAAAAAAGCTTTAAATTAGAATTATGTTAAATTAAAATGTAAATATATTTATTCATTTATTACAAATACATAATTTCTTACAAAGTTTCTCGTTTTCTAATGGAATATGTGAATATTAAAGTTTCATTATTATGTTAAATATATTCATATAATTATTAACACAAATTAAATTAGTAATTTTAATATTGTAATTGTTGTAATAGGAGAAACATTGTCCTCCATTCAACTTCAATTTTATTGAAATAATATTTAAAATGTATCAATATCTCTATACATTGTAATCCAAAATATCATTGTAAATTAAAATTAAAGTTTCCTATAAATTTGAGAGAAACTTCTACTCTTTCTGGACACTAATAATTGATTAAATGAACTTTTTGAATGGATACACATTTGTATTATAAACAAATAAATATATATTACTAAATTCCAAAATTAGGAAAGTATTAAAGGAAGATGAAAGATCAAATAATAAAATATAATAAAATATAATAAAAGTATATATCAATTTAAATTTTTAAAGATAAGAATATATATCTATAATAATCTATCTATTTATTTAAGATTACTTTAAGCCACGCCAAATTAGTGTATGAGATCTAAATTTATTGGTGTATGAGATCCAAACTTGTAATTTGTTCAGAGGAAATACATATTCTTAATCATTAGACCCACTCAAACTATATATATTTGATTGAGTTAACTTTTTAAATAAATATACATTTATATTATAAACAAATAAATATATATTACCACTAAAATTCAATTCTCATAAATAATATATTAAGTTAATAATGAATAAAATTTCTCATCTTAAAAAAATATCCAATTATTAAAAAAATCAAACAAATTATTGTTCAAATAAAAGGATCAAACCAACTTATCCTCTAGAACACTAATCATCCCTTCTCACATAGTGAGTAAACATCTTACGTCATCATGATTGACCACACTCACAAGTGTCTTCAAAAATTTTGATTCTACTTGCAACACTTCATTAGTTAATCGTGTACCTATGTTTTCATAAAATTAGTGAATATGCTCATAAATAAATATATATTGTATACCTCTTTGATACTGATATTTTTATGATTAGGATTTCAAATTTGACATGTATAATAAATCATTCATTGTAGGGTATAACATTTTATATACATTTAAAAGATAATCAACTATTCTCAAGTGTCAAGTCAATCAACTATTGTGAAATGTAAAGTGTTGTAAAGTGTTTTTTTTAAGTAAATGGTATGTGTAATAAATTTTCCATTATAGTTATGGTAGACATTAAATATAATGAAGAAATTAATTAACAATATAAATATAAACATTGAGTATTTAACTATATAGGACTCATATAGATTATGGTTAAAAGAAAATTTGTAGAATATATATAAATTTAAAAAAAATTATGTTAAACTCCAGACAATGCATCATGTTAAATATAAAACTTCTTATTAAACTCTAGATATTGAATTATTACATTTCTAGTGTTATATTAGTAGGTCGGCTAGAACCCTTCATTGTAATCTTTCGTTATAATTGTGCCCTTTGTTTTCTATACACACACACACACACACACACACACACACACACACACAAGTCTTAGGATCATCTTATTTCATTTTATACACTGAATACATTGTAAAAGGAGGTTTCCCCCTCAAAGTGGATTATTATTTATTGACTTTCTGGTGAAAATTTTAGGTTCTTGTTCATTATAATTTTAGAGACATAGCCTATGGAAGTTAGGGTTTGTGACTAGTCATGAACTTAGTCTCAAACGAGTCATATATTTCGCTATAAAAAATTTCTGTGAACTTTCATAATATAATTTTTTTCAGAATATCGAGGAGACATAATAAATTACATGTGGATTTTTTTTTAGATTTTGAATCATAACAATTTGTGATATACATCTTGTGGAAGTTGGGGTTGTTTATTAATCTTGAAATTAGTCTTAAACAATAAATTTTGATATTTTTTCTATAAATTTTTATTATTGTGAAATTTTTAGGAGTTTAAGAAGTCATATCAGAGTACTACAAGCCAAAGTTTTAGACTTAGAAGGGTTCAAAGTTTATAGATATATTAAGAAAAAGTTCAGCCATTCAAACATACTCCAAATTAGGGTTTGAAAGCTACATAACTTACAATTTGCATAGATTTTGATTGGAAGATCTATTTTTAGTGATTCAAAATTTGTGAAAAAAAAGGAGAATTATTATTTTCTCATATGGCTCCAAAGGTTCCTCCAAAATTTTCTTCACCAACTAAACCTCCATAGATCTCAACCATGACTCAAGAAGAAAGAGATGAAAATTTTCACCAAATTGAAAAGGTGGAAAAAAAGATGAATGAAAATATGGAAAATAAGATGAATGAAAATCGGGAACATATGGAAAACAATATGGAAGAATTAAAAATTCCATAAATGACATGTTCTTACATACCCTAGATGATAGACTCCCTAAAGGACATAACAAGATGCAAGGAAATCATGAAAAGGTAGAAGAAATAAAGATTGAGTCTCAAAATCATGATTATTCATCCTTTCAAGATCCACATCATTGAGGCTTCAATGCGGCACCAAGGAGCTACTTCATTCCAAAGATTGATATGAGGAAGTTTTATGGTAAAGATCCTATAACATGAATATTTTAGATGGAGCAATTATTTGATCTACACCAAGTGCCAAGCTTATAAAAGGTAATTATTGCATCCTTGTATTTAGAAAATGATCAATTTGTTTGGTATCGATGACTTTGTGAAATATAAATGGATTTGATTGTCTCATGTTTCATTTCTAAAGATGAATTCATAGCACATAATGGATATATTAAGAGCAACACATTCTTTAGTTAATTGATAAATCTTCAGAAAAAAGGTCCAATTACAGATCATATTCAACAATTCCAAAAGCTGAGTCTTAGGGTAAAGATCAATCCAAAGGAAAATATGTTAGAGCTATTTATGGGCACTTTTAAGGAGAACATTCAACATGAGGTGTGTCTCTACTAACCTAAATCCATAGAGAAAGCTTACAATATGGCAAGGAAAGTGGAAACAAAAATATGGTTACTAGAACGGTGGCCACTAACAACTATAGAGAGCACCATGTTCTCTCTCCTAACCTCACTCATAAGGTTTAAACCTTAGAAAATGGATGAAATAAGAGAAAAGGGACTATGATTCAATTGTGAGAGAAAGTACAGTAAAGGACATAAATGCAGCGAGAAGAAATTATTCTACATAGTCTGTGAAGAGGAAGAAGATCAAGAACTGGAACCATCACAAGATCTAGATCTAAAAGAGACTACTCCAAAAATATCTTACCATGCATTAGTTAGCATCAGTAGTTCACAAATACTCAAGATAGAAGGATATATCAAAAATAAAAAGGTAACATTGTTGATTGATTCATGTAGTACCCATAACTTCATCAATTAAAAATTAGAAAAAATTCTCAATTGTTTTGTATTTCCAACATAAAGTTTCAAGTAATGATTGCAGATTGAGGTACCATAAATTGTTCCAATAAGTTCCATAATATTTTTTTTAAGTAAAAAAGAGGTAGATCCTTATTATATTACTGGCAAAAATAAACATTCATCCTGAGGCTACCAGACTTTGTTCCGCCAAATTAGCAGAAACCGGAATAGATGGTGGCCTTGGATGTCCATGTCTAAAAGAGGTGGTCCACCATCTGTCTTTCTTGTAGGAAACTAGGACAGGCAACGACCTATAGTCTGTACATTAACCAGATAGACAAAAAACAGAACTAGTTTGGACAGTGAAAGTTATGAACTAACTAAAACCATAGTTATAACCAAAAGCATTTACCCGCTGGCCTTCGTGGTGGCCATGTCGACATCTTCATCTTGTAGTCCATCTTGAGATGGAAGCACATAAGGTCGCATACAGGTAGGGAATATTTGTCCTACTGGTGCGTTGGAAAAGGCATCATATAGCATGTATATGCGCTGGCTCATGAGGGTGCCACGGTGGACTTGATCCACCATCTAGCTTCTCAATTAGAACATCAATTCCAAATTCTTCGGGTGGAAGAATGGCAGTGGGACATGCCATTTCTCTTGCATGGTCAAAATGGGAGGTGGCGCAAGGATTTTTCCACCCTCCTTCAACGGGCGACCCAGTTCAGTCTTCGTCGCCTCGCTTGTTGCCTCCCTGCTTTTTTGTTCCCTTGTTGCATGCTGACCCTGTTCCTCGGCTTGCTTCTCCTGGTCCGTATCGCTCCCCATGACTCTGGAGGAGTTATGGCTTGCTGCAATTGCAGTGTCCTGAGAGGCCATGTGTAGGAGCTCTTCCGGAAACTCCTCCTTGATGTAGCAAGTGAGGAATTCCTCCATGTTGAACTGTCCTTGGCTCTCCACAGTGACAACTTTAGTGACTTCCCCCGGGAGGCTGCTTGATGGTTGCAAGTTTTCTGGCACTGTGAAGAGAGAAGGCTCTGGAGGAATTTGTAAAGGCTCCTCCGGGAGGGCCTCCTCTCATGGAAGGAAACTAGGGAATCCTTGCTCTGCACGCAATCTAAGTTCTAGGATTGGATAGCGCGCGCCCCATCCTCTGTTGTCTCTTCTTCCTTGCAGCAAAGGTATACCAAGCTGAGCCAAGTCATGGTTTTCCCCTCTCCCTCAGCATTGTGATGACAATTCGAATGGATATGTTACAGGGGGTGTCTCAGTGGTTGCACCAAAGCTCAAAGTTGCTGACCTGGTGCAAGCCAAAGTCAAAATAGAGGGAGCCAAGGAGGATCTGGATGATAACATGGAGGAGCAATAAGACAGGTTCCATTATCACTCCTCCAACATTTACTTCCTATGTTGTCGGACTATTCGCACGAGGGAGAAGTCCCATGGCATGACGTTGGTGATTAAGGCTTACTCCCATCCTTAATGGTGAGGGTCAGGGAGTCAGCCTGCCTTATTTATCCTCACTGCATGGCATTGTTTCTCTACGTGTTGCCCCATCCGGGGTTGGGAAGTCCCTTCTGGTGAGGTTTTGGCAACGATCTGAGAGTTTGGTGTAGGAAGAGGTTTGGGCTTTCCAGTGGATTTGATTGATCTTGGTAGCTACCCCTTTGTTCACTAAGAAATCTACTACTTTGTTTGCTTTTCTTTTCATGTGAGAGGTTATTATTGTAAGACTGGGATGAAGGAGGGATCTGAAATTCTCCAAAAGTCCTGAGAGCCTCCAGCGGGGTGAGATTTCTAGTGGGTGTTCCCCATGGCTAATTTTGGTTATGAGTTGGATGATAATATGTGAATCCCCTTCCGCAATGATCTTATTGAAATGATTGTTTATTGCGACCTTGAGGCCTCTTAAGAGACTTCAGAGCTTAGTGAAATTGTTTGTGTTGTCACCCAAAAATCCTGCTACTAGGTGAAGGATTTCACCATTCAAGTTCCTGAGTATTTCCCTGTAGCCCACTGGTCCTAGATTTCCTTTTGATGCCCCATCAAAGTTTAGCTTTGTAAAACCAATTGGTGGGGGGGTCCAAGTTGTCAGGCTGCTATTTTGGTGGCTGATTATTTTCTTGGTGTAGATGTCACCCAGAATGAGTTGCCATTTTTGAAGAATGCATTGCTCCCCCGGACTGCAATTTAGGTCCTCAGGTGTCCAATGTCTACTTTTGATTGTTTCTCGGATTAGCTTCACGACTCTTTCCCAAGTGAGGGTGGGGGGGGCGAAGCCTTTGAGTGGAAGATCCTTTTATTTCTTTCCTTCCAAATTTTCCATAGGGTGAAGCTCGGGAGGAACTGTCAGATGCGATCAAGAATTGGGTTTTGAAAGGAGAGAGAATCCCAATTCTCTATAGTGTCATTGATACTATTTCTGTTTCAATTAGAGCAGCGCATTATTTGAAATCCTAGATCCTAGATCGACTAGCTGTAGTGACAATTGTTGAAAACGTGTTCCATCATTTCCTCTTGTTGTTGGCATAGGGTACATATTGATGGGCCTATGTGTTGGGTATGTGTTATATTCTTTGCATGTGTGTGTGTGTGGGTGCGTCAGCTACAACAACTACGTCTGACGATCCCTTCACCCAGAGCTCTGTCGTGTGCGTCGGGCGCTTTCCTAGGGAGGTCCCAGGGGGGGCAGGTATGCCCCCCCCTGGTTACACACAACATTTAGCAATGGGCGGTAGCCCGGGGCAATGCCCCGAAATATTTTTTTTGGGCGGTTTTTGCTATTTTTAGCGAATTTGTAAATTAATCCCGGATTAAGGGATTAGGGTTTTGTTATCTACGGAATACCTAAAAACATTGTATATATTGTATGGCGAATGGTGAAATTCGATATAATGAAAATAAGAAAGGTTTTCCCGGTTGAGGGTTTCTGGTATAAAATCTCTGTGTACTCTGTGTATGAGCCATTGATTAATTTCTGTATTGCTTAAGAATCTATATGCATTGCTTTACTTCGCAGGTTTAAAACTTACATGTGGTATCAGAGCTCATTTTTGGCTTCAGAGGGACG
>CBVK0105715123.1:0-28493 GCA_900067695.1 Picea abies
TGTATTTTCTTCTCTTTGATGACTAGGGAACATGACAAAATGTTTTTCATGGTGTAGGGAATGGGGAATCAAGATGTGACACTTAGATGTGACAATTTTGCGTGTAACAATAGGGTTAAATGAAAAATTATCAAATTGTGCTTGAATTATGTAAAATAATTATTTTATTTTTAAATGTTGGGGGGTGATCTTGAAACACCTATAACCACACTAGTATATCGGATAGAAGGCACAACGTAGTAGGGTTTTATTTTTACCATCCATGGTTCATTTGATACCTTCAAGCATTGATGTTTTTTCCCCTCTACAAGCCCCTCATTGTCCCCTGCTTCCGACTTTCTAGATTTTGTAGGCAAACTTCATTCACAGTGGATTTCATTTCATTTTAAAAAATTTCAAAACGCTTCTCAATTTTGTTTGTGATTTATGTGGCAACCATGCCTTTGCAAGACAAGACTATGTAATTTCTTTGTTACAACTTAATTTACGTATTCACAATATTATTTTTCCATTTGAGTAGGTAAAATTCATTTTTTTAAATGTCATTGGTAAGACCTGCAATTTTTTTTCATGCATCATAATGCGGGGTGTTTACGTGCTACACTATTAGTTATGCTCATTAACATACTGAGCACACTGAGTATTTTGAAAATTGTCAATGTGTGTATTTATTGCGCTAGTCGATGCACTAAAGGATGATATGGGGCACCATTCTTGGGGAATCCTATCGACATTTACACACTCCTTAACACAAGGTACATGTGCCTTGTGAGGGCGTTGCATATGTTTGGAATAGACACACCAATGAATTATTTAAACGTTAATGCATTACATTTTAATGCGTGTAATTGTGCAGTAGTGGATTACAAAATGCACCTTATATAGTTCTACTAGATCATGTTGGTGCACCAACTTGGCTTATTGTATGCGGCCCCATTCACAATGCATCGACATTACCATCCATCTTTATCCCTCTCATATCCCCCTAACTTTGTTCGGGCATTGGGATTTTCCACACTAGGAAGGGTTGTACCTTGCCTTGTGAGAAGAAGGGGCTAAAGGCCTAGAGGGTAAAAGTAGCTGACAAGAGTTAAAATCCAAAGATGAAACCTTTGAGATGCTTCACCCAGGGATTCCCGAGAAAGCAGTAAAAAATTTCTCAGTAAGAAAAGGGAACCTATAAGATAAATAAACACTCAAGGTATTAGTTGGTGGATATGAGGTCTCATCACGAGCCAACCTATTATGACCATGGGCATGTAGCGGTAACCGAGATCTACACTCTTTCCCTACACGACGCTCTTCCGATCTCACTCCATTTGAGTAGGTAAAATTCATTTTTTTAAATGTCATTGGTAAGACCTGCAATTTTTTTTCATGCATCATAATGCGGGGTGTTTACGTGCTACACTATTAGTTATGCTCATTAACATACTGAGCACACTGAGTATTTTGAAAATTGTCAATGTGTGTATTTATTGCGCTAGTCGATGCACTAAAGGATGATATGGGGCACCATTCTTGGGGAATCCTATCGACATTTACACACTCCTTAACACAAGGTACATGTGCCTTGTGAGGGCGTTGCATATGTTTGGAATAGACACACCAATGAATTATTTAAACGTTAATGCATTACATTTTAATGCGTGTAATTGTGCAGTAGTGGATTACAAAATGCACCTTATATAGTTCTACTAGATCATGTTGGTGCACCAACTTGGCTTATTGTATGCGGCCCCATTCACAATGCATCGACATTACCATCCATCTTTATCCCTCTCATATCCCCCTAACTTTGTTCGGGCATTGGGATTTTCCACACTAGGAAGGGTTGTACCTTGCCTTGTGAGAAGAAGGGGCTAAAGGCCTAGAGGGTAAAAGTAGCTGACAAGAGTTAAAATCCAAAGATGAAACCTTTGAGATGCTTCACCCAGGGATTCCCGAGAAAGCAGTAAAAAATTTCTCAGTAAGAAAAGGGAACCTATAAGATAAATAAACACTCAAGGTATTAGTTGGTGGATATGAGGTCTCATCACGAGCCAACCTATTATGACCATGGGCATGTAGCGGTATGACACTACCACCTATCTAGTCACCAAACTAGGGTAGTGGCTCTTGGTGGCATAGCTAAGACAAAGGGGGTCTCATCACGAGCCAACCTTCTCATCTCTGTGAAATGTTTGTGGATAACGTTGTCACCTTTGGTCACCAAGCTAGGGAAGTGTCCCTCAACTCTTCCCTTGAAGCACAAAAGAAAAAAGATCAAAAGATAATAAAGCTAAGATTAAAAGACATTAAATGGGCTAGGAAAAAAGGGCATCTATGACAAGGTGCAACTCACCCTCTACAAAGGCACCCACAAGTAAGACTTACATATCCATGTTATCATTGCACCCCATGCTACCTCATACACTTACATGACCTAGATTGGCTCTCGCCTAGGAAACACCCCAAACTTAAGGAGGATTAGCCCAATAGGACACTCTGAGACCCTCTCCAAACTTGACTTGTTAAATTGCATAACGTCTTTGAGCATTTGTCTTGCTAAAAGGGGGTTTGATGCACATGTTTGGGTAATTTGATTATTGGATGTGATTTACATGTTATTATCCCTATGAATTATGAACCCCTAGAGGGCGTACTTGTTGTTGTTGCAAGACCTTGCCCGGTGGAAAGGTACACATGGGGGAATGATTAGCTCAGACCTTCATGGGGTTGAAAGCCCACTGATGGATGTTGTGACCCCAACCAGGGGCAAGAAGACATTAGAGATTTGCACCAGGAAGAAAGAAGGACATCACCTTTGGAGGCACCCTGGCAGACCTAGATCCAAGGGGATCTTCCTCTTCCACATAAACGTTGGCCCTAGAAGGCCCATGATGTCATCATCATGACCCTGGGCGTTATCCAGAGCTAGGGTTTCTATTTTGGAGGCATTTATGAGCCCAGTGGCACATGTGGGCTTCATCTGGGGCCTTTGGAGGCCAAGCGCCCTACCTTTTAGGCCCAACGTTCCACCTAAGGGCCTCAATGTCACCCTAGAAGGGCATGAGGACACCCTTGGAAGTGTTTTTAAATACTAATTAATTTTATTTATGTCTAAATTTAATTTATTTGTAAATTGGCCAGGCCGACCTTTATTTGACCTGAAATTAATTAAAGGTCACCCGTTTTTTATAAATAAACATAAAGTACATTCATTTTTACATCACAACTCCTCACACAAGAGGAGATGTCTGAAATTTGCGCCCTAGTAAGGGATATTGGTTGAAATTGTGAGGCACACTCTTGTATAAGGCTGAATTTTGCAAGTTAGATCAATCTTGGAAGCTTTTATGGTGATCTTGCATGTTATTTTCATGATTATTCTTGGTGCAAGTAGGTAAAATCTGCATTTTTTGTCATCTATTGAATGGTTTATGTATGGTTTTATTTGCTCATACAATATTATGAAATTGCATGATATACTTAATGCTTGAATCAAGGAACTTGAATTGCTACTTTCTTACTTTCTATTTGTGAAGTTTTTCATTGAATTGATCTAGTGACTAGTGAAACCCTAGAGCCCTAGTTTCCTAGCACTCTAAGGTTTTGACCTAGTTATCTTTGCCTGAGTTCTTATCCCATAAGAAGCCTAAGGAGAGCAAGGTGCTAGGGCCTAGAATTGCCTACACCCTAGTATCTTGTTTCTTGAGGAAAATGCATAGGGGGACTTAAGTTACTACTTCTCCTATGCATTCTCCCTCTTAGACTTTTGTGCACTATCAAAATTAATTTGCAGCCTTAGAAGAAGTCGTCCACTTGATTCCATAAGCCCTAAAAGGCACTAGTTCTACCCTCTCTCTTATTGAAGGATTGATTAAACACTCAAACACTCTCCTCCTAAGCTTTTACTAACTATCTCTAACCCTAGTTTAGCCTAGATCACTAACCTATTTTTTGTTGTTATAAAATATTGCCACAACCATCTAACAACATCAAATTTTATGTGAAATTGACCTTTAATGCTAGTTAGACACTTCAGAAATTGCAAGTGACAATTGATTATCATTTTGCCTATTAAAAGATAACTTTTTATTGTCTTTTCAAGCAATTTTGAGGCATATTTCTTGCAATTGTTATAAAATAATTATTGCTATTGTAAACCTTCATATTGCTGCAATTTTATATTAGTCAACTTATATTTCATAGGTTCGTTGTATTATTGAAGAACTAACATAATTTTGTACATGAAAATTGACATATCTTTGCTTGTTGTCTTGTTCTGGGCAGGTACACTTTATCCATTACATTTGCTTCATCTCTTAAGACATAAAGACCACTTATTTATTTATTTGAGTGACCAATGAGAGGGGGGTATTCTTGCATCCTTGTCTTAGTTTCATCGGCCCTTTAGGTCACTAGGGACATCTCCCTTGCGGTAAACTTAACATGCTCCTAAATAGAAATGGGTTTCCTATTAAGGTGATAGTGATAGGTCACCCCCTTGTTACACCAATCTTGCCTCACTTGTCTTGGGCTTTGGGAAAGTACAAATTGTGCGATAACAAGAAGGAAGGGTCATTTATAGATACATGCTACTAAAATTTAGAGGTACTTCTCCATCTACATTAGTTGCAATCAGGTTTCCTAGCTTGGTTGAAGAGTTGAGGAGGAGCAAGGGGCAAGGGGGAATGAATCTACACTAAAGATATACAGTTATTGATGCATTTATCTCATTTTAATTAATAGATCATTGGTTTTCCCCTATTTGCATTGTCCAATTCAATTTTATAAGATAGATATGGTCTCATATTAAATAGATCATGATAGATCTAGTGGACTTGATGTTCCTAACACTAGAATAATAGTAGATCGATAGTTGTTTGTATCCTTGTGTGCAGAAAGCAAATAACATGAGCTAGAGATGGATCTCAAGAGTTGCATCAGCCGGACACATGAGGACAACCATTGGTCGAAATGTATGCTCACCACCTTTCTTGGTTAAAAGGAAAAGAATTTGCTTGCATCTAAGGAAATCCATTAGAAGTATAGCTTATTTGTTTGTCTAGGATCAATAGGGAGATTTTGCCATAGTATTGGTGAGATTTTCTCTATAACAAAATTGACAAATCCACTCAGGAAGGATATTTGATTATTCTCTAGTTCAGAATCCCTTACCTTTTACCCTCTGTTTTGATTTGATTATTTTCTTCCTTACTACTCCCTCAGAGGTTAGATCCCTGATATCTAAGTGGATCTGAGTTAGATCTCTCTTTTTATAAAAAAAATTTGCATGGTGTCGCTTGTTGCACCATTGTTGGCAAGTGATTACTCGTATGTTGCAAGTAATTTGACCCATGACACCCCAATTAAATTGGGAAAAATGAATAATACTGAGATTTCTGTGATCAGATATGGTTTCTTTGGCGATGCAGGAGGATCCGAAACACTTAAAGAGGTCCAAGAGGATCTGGAAATGCTAAAAAAATGATCATCTCAAATCTTTTTGAAAAAGAATTCATTGCGTAGAGTTCAATAAGATCTTTCCAATGGCTCAAAAATCACCTCAAACAAAGTTTGTATGAGAAAGTTATGTCACCACTAGAAGGGTGACATGTGGCATGTCTATACAGGTCGTACAGTGTTGATGTGGCAACACCACAGGGTGCCACATGGCATATCGTACCCCTGAGTTGGCAAGGTGACATGGAAATTATATAGTCCTAGGTGGACCAATTAGAATTTGACACATGGCACAGGTGAACCAATGAGAGACTGCCACGTGGCAACCTCCCATTGGCCCTTTATGGTTTGGTTTTTAAAACAATTGTGGGTCAACTGGAGTCGAACCTCGACCTCTTGCTTAATGTTCTAACAACTTACCAATATACCACAACATATGAGTTGATAGTCATATGGCAAGTATTATATTTGAGTTTGGGTTAAGGTTCAATCAGTGGATAAAAGACCGAGGGATAAACCCCGAGCCTTATAGTACATGTAATGTAACCATACCCCAAAGCTCGCGTGGAGGGGCTAACAAACTATGCGATGAACCATATATATACATTAATACATGATTATAACAAAATAACAGTTGGGGAGAGGTCCACGGGGTCGAACCTGTGACCTCCTCTCCTGTGTACAACCACCTTAATCAATGTGCCAAAGGTGCCACACATTATAGGATGCCGACATAATTGTATTTAAAGTTGATGCAGAGATTAACATGAGGTTCGGGCCATGGTTGGGTCCACGCCTTATTTAGACTGGGCATGGATTTTGAGGTAGAGAAATTTTTCACAGAGTACAATGCAGGGTACAACACGGTGCCTTAGGTTTCATACCATGTATGGATTTGAGTGTCAAAAGTCACAAGTTTGTCTCGTTTTGCGTGCCATTGAGCACCATGTCCAAACATAGTCATGTTTATACTCGTTTGTCTCAGTTTTTTGAGAGGAACATTATGATGCTGTTTATTTTGTGCTAATATGTTGTCTATGAAGATCTTAGTTCATATTTCCATGTATGAGAGCCATAGTGCATCATTTGGCATGTAAAGAGGGTCATATGGTTGAGTGTATACTCATTTTTCTCAGAATTTTGAGAGGAATTCATTGGTAACCTTTGTTTATGAGGTTGAGCAAGAGAATTGAAGAGTGACTTCAATATTGGCTTTTGTAAGTCCATTTTTATTGTAATTTTTACATTTGAGATTAATGGAGAGTAGTCTCACTGTTAAAGGGGACTTGGAGTTGTAGCCTAGGAGAGGTGAACTCCGTCATCAAATCACGTCTTATTAGTTCTTTTATTTTCTGTTGTGTTATCTCACATTATTCTACAAATTATTCATCATTTCATGAAGTTTTGGATAAGTAAAAAGATTCACAAGTATTCTGCAAAACTGTCAATATGATCAACAAATATTCTAAATCAAGTTAGATGTTAAAAGTATGTTTAAAGAATAATTAACAGATATGGATTTTCATATCATCTAGTCTTTGGGATCAGTGGTTGGTCTGTTTTTGTAGATCTTGTCTATGATTGAGTACCTTTTGTGACAAATTTTGCATTCGATTTCGATTTGAAGTGTGTTTGTGTGGCTTGTTTGGATTGCTTATGAAAGCTTGTTTGTTGTTTAGTGATCCATTGAAGTTGGGTAGTGCTCCCAACATATCTGGTCAGATATGGTAGTGTCTTGTATTGATTGCATTTGGTGTGTTTTCCCTCTTGTGATTAGTGCTCATTACTAGATCCATTTTCATAAGTAAGTTTTGGGTGAGATTCTTGTAGAGACATTGGAGTGGGATTTTCAGCATGACTGCCAATTTCCTACAACCCCTGCTTGTTGATTTTCCAGTTTTCCTTTTGCACATTGTGTTCTTGAATAGATTAAGAAACCCTTTGCATTACATTTGGAAAAATAAACAAAAAATGTTTGCTTGGTTATGAGCTTTTGAATCATTAAAAACAAAGTGCATTGTTGAAGAGTTTGGTTTGAGATCTTAGCAAAAGTTTGGATCTGATTTGTTTTTCATGGTTGCTTGGTGTTTGGGGTTGCATTTTGAAATTTACAAAGGAAAATAGGTCTTATCTCTCCCATAGTTCGAATTCATTGAATTGAACAAGTGCATCATCATTTTTGCATCGCTTTGGTTGGGTCAAGAGTAAACACCATAAAAATTTTATCCATTTTCCCTTTGACATGAACAATAACCTTAAACAAATAATTTGTAAACTAAAATCAATTAGACTCTTTTATTTATTAGCAAACCAATGTTAGATAAGTTTAGGGCCTTGGAATAGGATTGGAGAGTAAACTATTCAAGGCCACCAAAACGAAACCGAGAGTCATTAAAGAATGTGAAACCCATTTTTGCAATTAGTGGCTCGGAAAGCTCCTCTAACACAAGAGTCAAGCATGGAATCACATTAGGGAAAGTAGGGAGATTACCCCTTTCTGGTTGTTTTGGTGTTTTTGGTATCGCTTCGATTACTATGAAAATGAGGGTTTCGTTGGTGCCACACCTTTTTGTGAGGTAACGCCTTCGAAGATTTAGGCATAGTTACCCTGTCCTTACGTGTGGTTAGACCTGCGACTGTTTTCCTGATCATTGATTGTGATGTGGTATCCTTAGTGACCATTCCTAGGTAGCTACAAAGGTGTCTATAGGTGGGACATGGCTATAGCACCTAGGGTAGACGTTCGTTCATGGTCTCAGTTCCCATGGAGGATGTCCACCTTAATAAAGGGTGCTTGCACTAGTCAGGGCTATTTCATGTAGTTCATCGTAATTGGTCCTCATACCTTCATCGACCAATCTTGTGGGGACTTCATCTCCCCTAGAAGGTTGGTTTTCGAAATCCCCCCTAAGCCATTGGTTTGTTTGTTGTTGTCCTAGATTTGTTAGGGTTGTGATCTTTTGTTCAATGTATATGTCATCCTTAGGTTGAATTGTGTTTGATTTACACATATTATTTTCATCGTGGATGAATCACCGCATCGGTCTCGTTGATAACAAGGACTAGAGACAATCACTGAGGATATAAAAACCTCTCAAGCGACGAAAAATTGGTGACTGTGAATTCGAAGAGTCCCATCTTGGTTTGAGGAGATTGGTTTGGTTGAAGTGGAAGTGGTTGATGAAATTCTTCCACCAAACTTTAACCCTCCTTTGACTAATCCTAAAACACCCATACTTATCTAGGTAAGGGAACTTTTTAGTGAACATTTTTCTTTTTTTAGCGACCCTTTCACCATGTCAGGCCTGAGTGTTTTATCCAATGTGACTAAGCCATTGATCCCATTAACAAGTGGGATTGGGGGCATCCCAGTGACGTCCACATTACCTTCCCCGAGCACCATTGGACCTACACCATCTATGCCTTTTACTATGGGTCCCTTGATTTGGGGGACATTGACTGTGTCTTCTTTTCCATTCGTCAATTTACTGAGTGTTCTTATGCCCATCCCATCCATTTTGATGCCAACATCTAGATCTTCTTTCAGTGGGGGGGTGATCCTTGGTTTCAACATGTGGGTGGAGTTCCTTCCACCTCCACCATTCCTATGAGCGACCCAATGTCGTTGTGTGTTGGTTTACCTTTTGGATTCAAAATTCATAGTGGTTTTGGGGCTGTCCCTAGACAGGATGGAGGCAGCATTATGTTAGGAGGATTTAACTTTCCATGGGTTATCACACCATGCCTAGGGGGCATGTACCTAATTAGGGTTAACTTTTCATAGTGGGGAGGCTTTCCCTTTATTTAGACTTCCCATCCTGGGGGGTTTTTCCCTGGGGCTAGTTTTGGGAACACTTTTCCTTTAGGGTCTACACCTACCCCTAGGGGAAACCCCCTCAAGAGCATGTTTGATCTTGGGAGAAATCATGCTCCTAGAAGTTCCACCATCCTTGGGGGATTTTAATTTTTTGGAACACTACAACCCTACAGTAGAACGAACATAGGGGGACCACAAGGTTCATCTCGGACACCAGGAACTTCATCCTCCTCTCAATATTCTTTTTCTGATACGTTGTTTCCTTTCCTCACAACGTTAGAATTGTCTAATTTTTCGTGTTTGAAAAATGAACCTATTTCCCACAACCCTTCATGGTTGGTCATGCTTGCTAAGTTGCCAAAATTCAGTGGAAATCTTGGAGAAGACCCCTCCACACACATCATGACATATCATTTGTGGTGCTCATCCAATTATTTGATGGATGATAGTGTGAATTTGTGTCTTTTCCAAAGATCCTTGACCAAAAGTGTCGCAAAATGGTATATTGACCTAGAAGGTGCTTCCTTTAAAAGTTTTAATGACTTGGAAATGGCATTTCTAACGCATTACCAATTGCCCATATGGTATGAGATTGGAACGAAGCTCTTGACATCTCCACAACATGATACCTCCACTCACATTTCTGATCATATACATGAGTGGAGATGAAGATGTAAGATGATCAAGACCCAAATTATGGATAAAATCCTTATGGAGCGACTTACAAAGTCCCTCCTACCACCCATTGCCAAAGGTGTATGTATGGTCGGGGTGGCTACCGAGGAGCAAGCCATCATGCGAGCCCAACACTTGGATTTGATTTATTCTCAATCAAACACTCTTTATGATATTATCCCGCATGCTCCTATTCCATTGACAAATCCTAAAAAGTGAAAAATAGGACCCCATGTTGATGGTGTGGTGCGTTTTGTTTCCCATGCCTCTTTGGGCCAATTAGTTGATTAGAAGGGTCACATGTTTATCTCGTCACACCCTTAATCTTGTGGCCCTAATTCTCAAAATGCAATGGTCCCTACTCAGACCTCTGAGGCGAATTTAGTGCAATCCACACAACCAAAGAATGCTCATCAATCGAGAAGAAAAAATAAGAGGAACAAAAAGAAAAACTCCAACATTGAGCAAGGGACCACTCTCACCCAAAACAATCAAAGGGGGGGGGGGTGGGGGCATGAAAGAGAAAAATAAGATTTGGTTCCCCTACATGATTTGTGGGGAGGACCACCTTACTCATCAATGTCCTAGGAAGGATGAGATCCATCGGTATTTGGCTCAGCAAAGGGGCCCCCAACAACTTGTTGTCCTAACTCATCCTTTTTTCCCCTCAACCGCAACATATGGTTGCAACAAATACTACTCCTTTGTAAGGGGGCATATTAGGTACCCCTCAACATGAGGGGTCTTCCTTGAATGCTACATTTTTCATGTGTGACTAGGTGATCAACTTGCAAACTCGAGCCAAGAACTATGACAATTTAGATGCTACTCTTGCTTTTCATGAATCAACATCTTCTTCCCATCCTGGTGGCACTCTTCTGATTGAGAAACCATCCTTTCACACACAACTTTTCCACCTGAAGAGAGTTCTTTAATGGATGACACACAATCCCAACTCATGGGCCACCCACAACTACAATATTGTGGAAGACTTGGCCTAGTCACCCTGTGCTATGTCTACACTTGAAGTTCTCGAAAGCTTCCCAGCGTAGCAGAAAGCCTTGTTGTATTCCATAGGTAGGGTTGATTCATTAGAGTTGAGTTTGATAACCTTTTATTCTAATCTGGTTCATCATAGGATTTCCCATCAAACCACTTTCTGGATCAAAGTCAGGACAATGGGGAAAAATGTCCTTCGCATTGTGATTGATGAAGGAGCCTTAACTTGTATTATGTCTATGTATTTTGGAAGGCCTTTGGCTCTCCTAAGATCGACACTTTTGCAACACTGTTAAAGGAATTTGATGGACATATGTTCCACCCCCATGAGATAATCACCACCTTACCCAGTGAGTTAGGTGGTAAGACTGCCTTTGTTTCTATGAAGGTCGTCGATGTACCTCTTGAGTACAATATGTTACTTAGGCACACTTGGTTCTATGAGATGGCCAACGTTTTATCATAAGTCTTCAGGGTCTTACACTTCCCTCATCAAGGGAAAATAATGAGGATTGATCGCTAACATTCTGTACTCCATACCTTAGATCCAATGTGGGGTCTAATGTATCCTTTTTTAGTGATATCCAACAATATTACATGAGTGTTGGTGTTGGGATGTTCAAAGACTCTTCACTCATGGGAACATTTCCCCTTTCCACAACACCTCCTACTGTGAGCATTGCTCCTATCAACATGATTTCATCATTTACTAGTGGATCCGTCGGGTTTGTTGATCCTTCGGTGGTACCTTGTCCCGAGGATGTTGAATCATATGGAGCTTCAATGCCGCTCACCCCGGTTGAGATTTTCAATCCAAAAATCCCATCAACATCTGTTGATACTTATTAACAACTCCATCCTCATATGGAGTGTGATCCACCTACTCTGCATGAATGGGTTATTGACTCTTTGTATTCACATGATTTCCTAGATATTGAGTTTCCTTCAAAAGAAGCCATCATGTAAGTCATGTCTTCCATAGATAAGCCTAGGGAAGATGAGCATCATTGAGAACCCATCCTCCCTGATTTTGAACCAATGGGAGTTAGCATGATGAGTCTTAATCAGGGACTGGGGGCATTTTTTGGGGTATCCAGTAGACCTCCCAGTCTAGATCATTTGTTTCCTCGATTATCTTTTCCGAAACTTACCACTAAATTCTCTACTTCCCATTATACTGATGATTTATGTTTCATATTGTTTTCACGTCTTGATGGACATAATCAAGGAGCTTCTCTAGCTCATGAAACCACTCAATATTAGTATCTTTGGCTGCAAAAAATTGTTCCTATGTGGCATGGCCCTGACACGATGTGCCACGTGATGCCGACAACGGCTCATGAGTTCATCTATTATGAAAAATATCCTTGGCCCGAGCCTAGCAATGAGCTCTACCTGGTATAAAGGATTGAGATTCATAGTGCCTTGTACATAGGTGTGTGGTGTGGCTACTTTTTGTTTTTCATATTCTTCTTTAAGATTTCACTATGTGTTTTGACCTTGGAATCTAGTTTACATGTGTGGACAATATACTAGGGATATTTGTTTTTTACGAAATGGTGATTTTTTATTCCGAAACAAGAGTGTTTCGAAACCAATATCTCAAATTTTTTTCTCCTCATAGTTTTGGCTGGCCACTGCTTGTTTTATAACATTTGTTGGGTGGTTCTAGTAGTTTGGGCAGTTTTAGTTCAACGAACTGAAGTGTAACAGGTTTAGAACCAACTCCATTTCCTCTATTTAGTAAAAGAAGATTTGTTTGAAGACCTCCACATGTCTTCAAACGAATCCACTGGTAGCATACATGACACAAAATTTCTAAAAGATTATATTTTGAATTGAAATACTATAACATGTCGTTTCTGCCCATGACAAAATGACCAGTCATGTGTTTGAAAGTCTTGTCCAGGGTTTCATAAATATAATCACTCGATTTGTATTAATGAGATTCAGTACTAACCCACCAACATGAGTAGAAATAAAGAAGACCTATTTGCTTGGACTTCTACTAAAATCACCGACAAGGAACTGGCTTCTTTAAATTGGAGTTGACCCATCAAGCCGAGAAAAAACAATATTCTTTATGAATAAGAAATTTTTCTAGTATATCTAACATCCTGACAGAATAGCCAAAGAGAAATATTTTGTCACCTTGTGAAATCCAAGATGCCAATAGTTTCTCCATCGCCCGATTTGGATCTCAAAAGATGTATTTGCTTGAAGAAATATATCAAAAACAATTTTAAATTATCTTGCTACATTTTTATAGTATGATTGTTAATGGAATCACATCACTAAGCATTATATTACCAATGAATCCTCCCTTTGTATTTGTGATGATGCACGAGTCAAGCATTTATCTGTCATATTCTAATTTACACATTGAAACTCTGTATTTTTAACCATATCATGCTTTTAGATGATAAATCTACCATGATCGTGCTTCTTAAAGCATGAGCGAGCCTTTATGACATACAATAGAAGTATTAGAAATTTAATAAAGTCAGAGTGTCCATACAACCATATTGACATCAATTGAACTGAAACCTGTCATAGTGTTAAAATTTATATAAAGTGCTCAATTTGGTTTTATCATGGTGATTGTGCATGCAAACTAATGTGTTAACCCGATAGACTCTAGCATCTGAAGTTAGTTGTGGCTTTACATATATTGGTTTAGTTTTCAACTTCTTTTAACATCTTGCATGAGTTAGAAAGAGCTTCAATGCAGTCTTTAAATACATGCATTATATTAGCAAGAACAAATGTTTCATTAAAATTAAACACAATTTCCAAGCATATGAGATTTAATATCCAAGGAAAAAACCATATAGTCTGGAAAATTTAGCAATATTGTAGGGATGTTTGATTGTTGGCACCAAAATTTTTGGGCCCATTTTTGCACGCGCGCATAAACGAAAGTTGTGCGCACTCATCCAGTAGTTTTGTGAGCATCTAAGGAGACACACAAAAGAAGGTTGTAGTGCGTGTAGCAGATCGGGTTTTGTTGAGAAACACACCAATTCTAAAGGCGGTTAAGGGCGTGCTAGTCTAAGTTTTGTCAGTTGAGGGCACCAGTAGGAGTTTTTTCAGTTGCACCAAAAATCAAGAAGAGTCCCAAAGGAAAAAAGAAAGGAATCACCAATATATCTCCTGAAATGATTATTGCCAACAATAGATGAAGATGTCGTGGTGCTAGAAGATGAGATGGCTAGGGTAGTTAAAATTTCCCTTGATGTACAAAACCTACGTGGAGCCCTGATAGGTACCAGAATCGTGTGAGGCCATTAGATCGGACAAGCGAGTGGAGCATAATATAAAAGGAAAAAAACTTTCCAACAGAAAAATATATGAAAGAGAGCTCTCAACTCAGAAAAGTGGCTAGTGAATTGGGAAGGCATTAGTACCAGAGCTCCGAGTTAGCCTATTGTAGTCTTATTTTGTAGGGAGAAGTCTCTTGTGTCGTGTATCTATTTGAGTCTTACAAGTTAGCATAAGGCACATACTTTTGTATTCCCACTATTTTTATAGTAATGAGATGAAGTATTATGCTATGCAACTCAGTTATTCAACACATTGTATGTTTCTAAGATGATGGAATACGTTCAGTAATAAAGCTATAACAGTTCTGTTAAATTATGTGTTTTTCATGAATGAGTAACACATGTGCATGTATTGTGTTAATTATTAGTACTTGTGAGATTATCAAATGTGAGTTACATGGATGCCATTTGTAGTTTTGTTAGTTATGTTTGATCCTCCATCCCCAACACAAGACCTTATGGTCTCTGTGATCCTCTTTGCATCTCTGGTGAGACCTTCCTCGTCCTAGACCAAGGATTGATATGTCGATGCTTATGATTTTTTGTTGGACACGCTTGGGATGAACCCTAGGTCTTAAACCCCCTAGTGTTATGAAGGTCGGTGCATGCGCACACATGTACCTAAGCAACAACATTGCATAACTTAGCGCCAATAAATGGTTTTGTTGCTGGGACTTGAAGTCTTGTTGAGATTGATGGAGGGAGAGAGAAATGTGGTGGCGTCCATTTAAGGAGGAGATTCAAGACTAGATATAAGAGAAGGAGGACGAGTTTTTACAGAAAGAGATGAAAGGATTATGGGTGGACATAGAAGAATGGAAAGGTAGATATCTTTACTTTGATCTACATGAACTCTTTTTCGTAGAATTTCCATGTTTATTGCATGAATGGTTAAAAATACAAGTAGAAGCTATCTCGGCTTTTTTACCATCGAAGCCGATAGTATGGGATCAAGCCAAGCTTGATAGCCTAAAGTCATTGGATAGAAAGTGGACTAAGGCCATTGACTTCTGGTTTTCCGAGGTAAAAGAAGGTTATATTGTTGAATTTGCTATAGAAATAATGATTCTTTCAGCGAGGCTAAAAGAAAGTTTGAAGAAGGTCCCAAAAAGCATATGTTAGAAGAGATCCCCCTTTAGATCAAGATATTGTTCTTAGAAAAAAGAACGATGTGCATGGAACCTGATAGGATGGATGAGTAAACCCCCTAGCGCCAAGGGGGGTTTTGGAAAAGGTGGGGGATAAAAAAAAAGACCCTGATTATGGATCCAATGAGGAGAATCCAAGAAGTTGTTGAGATGAGGTGAGGACTGGAATGGACCCATAAGAGTAGAAGAGAAAAAGAGCTAAAAGATACGCAAGAAGAGCTGAGCTCAGAGAGAGAGAGAGATGACCATAAGGATAGAGAAGAGTTAGCCAAGGGTGTGTAGCGAGGTGTCTGGCCTAGGATGAAGAGGAAGCTCATGCCAGATAATGGCATGGGAGAGGATGTTGTACTAGAGTGGAGAATAGGCGAGACCCGACCTGCGAAGAGACTTGGAATTGAAGATACCAATAGTGACAACAATGGTAGTGAGATCCTAGGTGACGAAGCCCGTACCCTTTGGCTGTTGCGGTATGCCGCAACATTGAGAAGAGGAAGAGAGCATATGTGTGGTGCGTAGGCACAAATTTGTGGTGCGTCAGTGGACTTGGAAGAGGAAGCGTCACACAGTCACACGCTGACAAGAAGAGAAGTTATCATACAATCTAGTGAGGCACCAATTCGATGAGATTTTTTCTCTCAGTGTAGTGGTGGTACGCTGAGTAGCCGAATGAGTGGTGCGTAGAGAAGTCATGTGTTGGGTGGAGAAACCAACTTTGTGTAAGGTGGAAGTGCATAGATCGGGTTGAGAGATGTTTCATGTGGTGGCAGTACATGGATCAGACTAGAGGCAGGAGTGTACAGTGGGGGTGCATAGTCATATCAGGAGGAGCAGGCGCATAATGTGGATGCACCAGATTGGAAGGAAGATGGAGGCTCCCCTAGTGGTGGGGGAGACAAACTGATCATGTTGGATGGTCTTGCGTGGCTGCAACTAAATTGATCTTTGGGTCCCCTCACAAGAAATTTTAGGAGAAGATGGTCTTACTTCTCCTTTGTTCCACCCCCCTTGCACATTTTTAATCAAGAAGAACACAAAACAAACAGTGAAGAGGTTGAAGTTGAAGAGAGAGAAGAAGAGGAAAGAAGTGACGACATGAGTGAAGGAGAAGGTGAAGTCAACAATACTTTACCCCATGTGCTAGTGGTGTGGAAGGATCCAAAAAACAACAGTTTGAAGAGTGGAACTAACCCTGGTCACAAGATGGCCAATCAATATATTTCTCGTGTTCCATGGAATGGGTAAAGATGATGTCGAGCAACACTGGTTCACTTGTGAAGCAATATGGTCTGTAAAGAGAGTTATAGATGAGGCATCTAAGATCACACAACTAGAGACTACATTCAGGGATTGATCTGTGACATGGTACATGAAATATAAATTTGTTGCGCCAACAGGACATGCAAGGTCCCTAGATGAGATCAAATAGAACCTACTTCAGGAATTTCAGAAGCTGACTTTAGAGTCCCAATGCATTACATAAATCAAGGAAATAAAGCAGAAGGAAGGAGAGACCGTCCGAGACTACGACCATTGGTCAAAATATTGTTGGATAGGTTGAAATTCCATATATAGGATGTGCAACACAGAGAATGGTTCATTGTGAGGTTGCTACCCCATATCCGAGTCCCGCTCACCCAGCAAAAGGTGATGACTCAGGATGAGGTAGTAAAAATCTCAATGTGCTTGGAAGCCACAGCTGGAGGCGATAAAATATCGACCAGGTTGGCACAAGTTGAGTCCCAATTGGCCAACCTAACTATTGAAATATTGTAACTACAAATAGTATTCTATTTATTATTGATATATTATTCATTAGATCAATCCCCTTTTGTGGATTGATCATGTCGGGCATTGTAATTGACCAAATCCCCTTTTGTGGATTGGTCAAACCCTAAATATATTATGCAAATTGAGAAGTCAGCCCTCAGGCTAATTAAAGTGGTTTTAACTACTTAGAAGACAAGTTGGCCCTGCCCAGTGAAGAGACACCTTTCCAGCTCCTGCCAGTTTGTATAATAAAGGAAGCCAACGCCTCATTTGATCACTCACTCAACTCACTCATCTAGTGCACAAGTTTGAAGGAAGCTGCAGTTTCTAGTTGTCAGAAGAAGGAAGAGAGAGAGAGGCGCATTTCTCAGTAGAGGATATTCTCTAGCGTTTGGTTTATTGTCTTGGCATTGTATTGGTTATCTATATTAAGGAAGTTTTTGCTGGGTTTTCTTCCCCATGAGGGTTTCCTAGGATAAATGTTGTGTATCTTGTGATTGTGTTTCTCTCAGTGATCCTATCTATGCTATGGTTATCTAGTAAATTGAAAAAAAACCTAATAATATCTTAAACCTTAACATGGTATCAGAGCTAAGCTGAAGAGAGCATCTTTCACTAGATAAACAAAAACGCCACTGTTGTCGTACAAGAAAATTAGGGTTTTTTATTGAAGAGGAATTTCAGCCTAAAAATCATCTAGAAAATTGCACCCTATCCTAGGGAACTCTTTGGAACCTTCAACGCACTTTTTCAGTGGATAGAACTCCCAGAAAGTGAAACCCTAGTTTTCACCGGTACCAGAAAACCAAAAAATCGGAAGTACCAGAAAACCAGGAAACTGGAACCAGTACCAGAAGTACTAGTCTAGTCAAGTTTTAAGGGTTAAAATTTGGATTTTCAGAAATCTGACTGCACCATCTTACTCACCTCAGCTCAGTGCATCTAGCCCCTGGATCATAATTTCAAAATTTGAAGTTTGAAAAATTAGGGTTTCCTCATAAAACCCTAAGTTGCAGTTGTAGTTTCGGAATCAGTTGCAGTATCAATTGGAGTTGCAGTGTTAATTGAAGTATCACTTGTAGTACTAGTTGTAGTCACCCTTGAAGTTTTTAAGAGTTGGAGAAGGGATCTCTTGCCATAGATCCAGAAGGATCTCAAGATCCAACACATTCAAAGGAATAATGCAACCCAGGTTTGATTATTCTAATATGCATCTACTTGTTATGACATTATTTTGATCTAAGTTGCATGTTGAAGCTATGACCATCATACTAACCTTTGGTCAAAATTTAAGTCAAAGTATTAGATTGATTAAAGTTGAGATCATAGAGTTTATCCTCTAACCCACCCTTCTATCAAGATAACATATTGTCTTAGTACAAAAGACAGGTTGAAGAAAACACTCATCATCTTGAGTGAAGGAGACTTGGAAGAAAAGCAGCACACTCATTCTTGAGGACAAGACTCTAGGTTCCAGGTTTGATTAATTAAGTTGATAAGAATCAAAGTTGCACATGACAAAGTTGATAACTACACCATTACAAGTAAACAATATAGTTGAGGTAGCAGTCTTTGAAAAGTATTATGCTTGGTAGCATGTGAGCATATTGAGATAAATGCTTAATGTAATCATTTACCAGATACAACTAACATCTCCTCTAGGAGAAACTTCTTGTGTTGATTCCAAGTTACCTTGGATAAATGTTTGATCACAACACTAGAAGAGTGTTGATCTCGTATTGTATTTCTTACTTTTGATTCTTGTTTCAGATAGGTCACAAGTGAAAGCTCTAAAGGAGCTACTGTGACGATTATTCATGCTATTGTTTTATTTACTATTATCAAAAGAGTATTATTCTTGCTTGTTGTTTTGTTGACCTTGTTTTAGGTCATAGGTGATAACCCTGAGGAAGCTATAGTGAAGGTTGCAGAAGGAAACATATTAGATGATACATGAAGCAGACTATGTACATAACCATATACATTCATGTACTAAAGAAGATGAAGAAGAAGCTATCTTTTGAAATCCAGAGTATCTCACATGGAGATTGATTGTAAGGAGCAGAAGGCTCCAAAGATGACCGAACATTAGAACAATAACTCACAACAGAATTGTTCAAAGATTAATGAAGCCACCTTGATGAGAAGCATAACTCGTTTGAAACCTGACTCAGTCTTTCATATTTAGACTTGGCATACAACACCAAGTATACCATGTAAGAGATGATTAAGTCCTTGTAGACTCAGAAGAAATCAAGGATAATTCTAATCTCAGAAAGGATCAGATGAAGAGACAACTTCCAAGATTGGGAGACAGATGCCATGAGAAGACTAGATCGTAGCTTCAGAAACTTCTAGGAGATACAAAATCTTCTAGGAAGATTCCCTTGTTTCAGTGAAAGAGAAGGAATCTAGTCAGAAAGACTAGGATATGGATTCTTCCATGAGACTAGAACATAAGTCAGTGTTGACTTTCAAGATTGATCTAAAAAGATCAAGCATGTTGCAGATGTACAAAGCCCGATGTGTGTAAAGAAGATTCTTCGAGCAAAAGGGAGAAGACTATGGCGAGACACTTATTGAAGAAATAGTTCCATTATTTATGAAGACAACCAGAACAACCATGATTCATAAATAGTATGAGTGCAGGGGGAGAAATCCCCATATTTAAAATTGAGTGGCAGTTCATGCAGTACATTAGTTGGGTCATGGAGACATGACTACAATGAAAGATATAGTTACCTCCATGAAATAAGAAGAGCTACCTTCAGTATCAGTTATTGAGGCACTCTCAGTTTCAGATGAAGTTGTTTCCGTAATAGAATAAGAGGAGTTACTCATAGATTTCAGCAACCACAGTGAGGATGAAGCAATCATTCTCAGCCTCAGAGCAGTTGCAGGTGCAGAGTCCCAGTTCTAGAAGGAACAATTACAAAAAGAGGAGAGGATATACCCTCAGGCAGTGAGACAGATAGTTCTTTGTAGAGAGCACATAGAGATAGCACATGATTGCGCAGATTGAGTTACAGCTGAGCAAGTGTATCAGATTGGTACAATGTAATGAGAAAATTTGATTTTGAAGATTGAAGATAGAAAGACTCATGTCTGTCGGTGAAGGAAGCTCTGTACTTGTTGAAGCAAGCTCCTAGAGCTTGGTATGGAAAAATTGACAGTTTCCTGGCGAGCTTGGACTTTACCAAGAGTAAAGTTGATTCTAACATTTATCTCAAGGTTATGAATGATGAACCAATGATGTTACTACTATATGTAGATGATGTAATCTTGACAAGATTAAGGAAAGCTCATCACAGATTGCAGAAGAAGATCGCTACAGAGTTTGATGAAAGGCCTAATGCTTTATCTCTTAGGTCTTGAAGTTTGACAGAGCCCATAGAAGATCTTCCTTAACTAAGGGAAGTATGCAGTTGAAATACTGAAGAGGTTTGATATGTTGGAGTGTAAATCCATGAACAAGCCCATGGAAACAAGTTGAAGCTCCTAGTTGATACTTCATCAGAATTGGTTGATGCTACTATGTACAAACAAATTATTGGTTTGGTGATGTATTTGGCGAATACCAAACCGGATATATGTTTTTTTGTGAACACATTTTGAGTCAGTATCTGGGAGAACCCAAACGTGTTCACCTTGTTCCCACAAAACATGTGATGAGATACCTTAAGGGTACGTTGAAATTTGGTTTTTGTCTTTGGTAGAAAGAGAAATTTAGGGTGTTGTTTCAGTTTGGGGTTAGCGATGATCTCATGGCAGAGAAGGAAGCAATCAAGCATTGCTCTCACACGACAGAAGTAGAATACATTGTTGCATGTTCTGCCAGTTGTGAAGCCATATGGCTTCTGATGTTGTTGACAGATCTATTTGATCTGGATATGGAAGCCACCATGATCCTATGTGATAACCAGAGTTTCATAAAGATGACAGAGGACCCTGTGTTTTCCATGATAAGTCAAAACACATAGAGATTCGATATCATTACATCCGTGATATGGTGCAGAGAATAACCATCAAGCTCCAGTATGTTAGAACAGATGAACAAGTTGCGATGTGTTGACCAAGCCTCTATCTCGTGTAAAGTTTGAGCACTTTCAAGATAAGCTTGGTGTAGTCCGAAAGGACCTCCCTCGAAAGGGGGAGTAGTGTTGATTCCAGCCTAGTGCTGAATATTTCCAGCTTCGTGTTGATGTTGTTGTGATGTGAGCCTCGTGCTATGATGCCAACCTAGTGTTGAAGATTTCCAGCTTCGTGATGATGTTGTTGTGATGCTAGCCTCATGCTGTGATGCCAGCCTATTGTTGAAGATTTCTAGCTTCGTGCTGAATATTTCCAGCCTAGTGTTGATGTTGATGATGCTCCAACCTTCGTGCTGTGATACTGTTGTTGTTGATGATGCTCCAACCTTTGTGCTGTGATATGGTTGTTTTTGATGTTGTATCAGCCTTGTGCTATTATTGATGATGATGTATTAGTGTTATACTAATCCATGTTGATGCAGATGATGATGATTCCATTCCAACTCCCTGTTGTGAATGATGATATTGATGATGAGAAAAACTTTGAATGATTTATAGATATGCCAATCAGTATTCCAGATGTTGTTGATGTTGCTGCCCTCTCTCTCTCCCGATGATGTTGTAGAATATCCTTCTTGTTAAGGGGGAGTGTTGAAATATTGTAACTACAAAGAGTATTCTATTTATTATTGAGTTATTATTCATTAGATCAATCCCATTTTGTGGATTGATCATGTCGGGCATTGTAATTGACCAAATCGCCTTTTGTGGATTGGTCAAACCCTAAATATATTACGCAAATTGAGAAGTCGGCCCCTAGGCTAATTAAAGTGGATTTAACCACTAAGAAGACAAGTCGGCCTTGCCCAATGAAGAGACACCTTTCCAGCTCTTACCAGTTTGTATAAATAAAGGAAGCCAATGCCTCATTTGATCACTCACTCAACTCACTCATCTAGTGCTCAAGTTTGAAGGAAGTTGTAGTTGCCAGTTGCCGGAAGAAGGAAGAGAGATAAAGGCGAAGTGCTTAGTAGAGGATATTCTCTAGTGTTTGGTTTATTGTCTTGGCATTGTATTGGCTATCTATATTAAGGAATTTTTTGTTGGGTTTTCTTTCCCATGAGGGTTTCCCAGGATAAATATTGTGTATCTTGTGATTGTGTTTCTCTCAGTGATCCTATCTATGCTATGGTTATCTAGTAAATTGAAAATAAACCTAATGATATCTTAAACCTTAACACTAACAATACAATTGAAAGATATGGCCAAGGATAAAGTTGTGTGGGAACATGTGTGGTGCACTACATACAGCTCAAAAGGTCATCGACGAGATGAGTGTCAGGTGCTTCCAAATTATGTGGTGACTGGCACACCGAGTCCATTTAATTTTGTACAGTCATAATAGTATGAAATATTCCAACAGTGGGGCCATGTGCCACCCCGTTTCCCCAACTTACAAAAGTATCAAGCAACAAATCACACCCCCTTCTGTGAATTCTGTAAGTCCATCAACCTCGACATCAATAACTGTCGCTCCCTCCAAATGATGCAAGATAACACCCGGGATGCATTCTGAGTGTAAAAGGAATGAAAGGGTGGTGAGCCTAGGGCCGAAGACAAAGGCAGGTATCAAGGAGGAACTCAAGGTGGGTATGGATGTGGATGAGGATGAGGAGATGGTGGAGGAGGTGAAAGATCCCCCACTTGCTTCAATTGCGGTGAGATTGGTCATGTCTCACGGTTCTGCACTAAGTCACACGTGCCCTACGCATATTGTTATAGTCCCAAACATGTAACTGAGGATTTTCCAGATTTGCTGAAAAAATGGGAGGACAAGAAGGGTAACTATAACATGGTGCATGATGAGCCACACAAAAACTAGAAGAAGAAGGGAGAAGGAAATGTATGGGTAGTAACCTATGGAGGGGTGAAGACAGGGGAAGATTTAGAACTTGGAGAAATTTCAGGTCAACAACAAGAAGAAAATATTAGGAAGGCCCCCTAACCCCCTGCTAAGTTTGATGTGGCTTATAAGAAGCAATTTCTACGTGATGCACAACAAGCCTTGGAGGAAGAATGAGTGCATGAGGAACTGCAATGCGCGACACAAAGGTCCCTTGAAGAGGAATAAGTTTGAGAATAAGTTCAAAGGGTGACATAGAGGTTGTTAGAAGAAGCACAGATCCATGAGGAAGTGTACCAGGAGACACAAAGTTTGCTGGAAGAAGTGCATGCATGCAAAGATCAATAGTGCGCAACACAAATATCTTTGGAGGAAGCTTGCATGCATGATGAAATCTAGTGCACCACCCAAATATCAATAGAAGAAGAACACAAAAAGATTATGTTGTGACGCAATGAGCAAGAAGCATACGAACACCAACAAGAAGAGTTACATCACGCAGTGCGTGCAAAATCCTTGCACGACCACGGTCACATGGCAGAGGCAGAAGATCAAGTCAATACCTTCTTGCACTACTATTTGTGGTTGCTAATAGATCCAAAAGTTGCAAGCAATTTGACTCAGATGTTAAATGCTTACATGAAAGAATAAGGGATGTCTACCAAATCAACAAGAAAAAGTGCATTGGCTGAGAGTTTAAGATGACAACTGAGCTTGGTGGGTATGATATGGATGGAATCATGTAGGATCTAGGATTCAATGTGAACATTTTAGCCACCAAGCAGAAATTCCAAACCATAACCAAGAGACCAAGTCAAACCAAAATCCAAAATCCTAGTTGCAGCAGTTGCATCTTCACTCCCTCTCCAAACTTGCACACCGCTAGTCTTATGCAGTTGTGAGTGAGTGAGTGTCAAATGAGCTCTAGCGCCCTCTATTTATACTGCTCTATCTCACTTGACTGAGCCAACTTCTCTTTCCGGAGGCTAATAACTCAATATTAAATATTCTCTTGAGCCAACTTGTCTTCTAGGGTTATTATTCATCATTTTAGGGTTTCTCTTACTTCCCAAAATATTCTAGTCTCGTCAAAGGTTACACCTAGAGGTTAATACCTCCCACAGCTACCATAATATCAACACCACCTACTCTAATGATTTTCTCTTACTCAGGTCCAACCATCCCATTGTTTGGCTTCACTGAACGATGATTTTATCTTACTCTGCTATCCTCCCTCCAATAGTTAGTATTTGGCTCGAGGACGAGCAAGGTAATAATGGCGGGGGCCTATTGGCACCCAAAGTTTTGGGTCCATTTTGCATGCGTGCACAAATAAAAGTTGTGCGTGCTAATCTAGTAGTTTTGAGAGTGCCTAAGGAGATGCACGAAAGAATGTTGTAGTGTGTGCAACTGATTGATTTTTGTTGAGCAACGCACCAAGTCTAAAGTCGTTCAAGGGTGCACCAGTCTCAGTTTTGTTAGTTGAGGGCACTAGTTCAAGTTTTTTCATTTGTGCTGGAAATTAAGAAGAATCCCATCGGAAGCAAGAAAGGAATCAATAGGATATCTCTCTAAATGATTGCTTCCAGTAGCAGATGAAGACATCAGGTGACCAAAAGATGAGCTGGCCAGGGAGGTTAAGATTTCCCTTGATGTAGAAAACCTACGTGGAGCCTTGGCAGGTACTAGAAGCATGTAGGGTCATTAGATCAGACAAGTGAGTGGAGTAGAACATAAAAGAAAAACGCTCCCCAATACAAATATATATAAAAGAGAGCTCTCGACTCAGAAATGTGGCAGGTGAATTGGGAAGGCATCAATACCAGAGCTTCGATTTAGCCTATTGCAATCCTGTGTTGTGGGGAGAAGTCTCTTGTGTCTTCTGTCTGTTTGAGTCTTACAGTTTAGTGCAAGGTGCATATTTTTGTATTCCCATTGTTTTTATAGTAATGAGATGAAATATTATGTTGTGCAACTCAGTTGTTCAACATATTGTATGTTTATAAGATGATGGAATACATTCAATAATAAAACTATAACAATTCTGTTATATTATGTGTTTGTCATGAATGAGTATCACTTGTGTATGTATTGGGTTAATTCTTAGTCCCTGCGATATTATCAAATATGAGTTACATGGATGCCGTTTGCAGTTATGTTTGATCCTCCATCCCCGACATAAGACCTTATGGTCTCTGTGATCCTCTCTTAATCTCGGGTGAGACCTTCCTCGACCTTGGTCAAGGATTGATATGCCAATGCTTAGGTATTTTTGTTGGACATGCTCTAGATGAACCCTGGGTCTTAAACCCCCAAGTTTTATGAAGGTCAATGTGCATGCACGCGTGTATTGAAGAAAAAACACTACATATCTTATGCCAACAATGATTCCATTGCAACAAGATATCCATATTGATTGCACATGCCATATTTAATAGTACTATGAACCATAAGAAGACCTAAGAGGGAATAAAAGTGGTTTTGCAATTATTTTCACACCTTGTAACTTATCCAACATGTATCACTGAACAACAATCATTACTATAAGCCATTAGCAAACACTTATCACAATTTCTAATGGAAAAAAACCTAGAGACATCGTCAAGCATTATAGGGACCAGTTAGATTGAAGAAATTTAAAATGTGTTGCAACAACTTAGCGAGGGTGCGCAAAATTTTTCACAAGCAATGTGAATTGAAGGGTATCCTAGAAATGCTTTGCTGGATAAGAACTTGTTGACCAAAATGATGGTCAACATATGCCAACCAACATATGTGCATCACTTACAATGGCGTACAAGCTTAAGTAACTTTGGATTCACTGAACAATGTACTGAAGTGTATGGGAATGAAGGATTGGAATTATTAACGGTAGATGTCATTATCTATTATACAACATGGGGAGAAAATGGAAATTTAAAGGATGTGTGGTTGGGGACTTTGTGGAATAATGCCTGGAAAGTGAAATAATCAGGGGGTTTGGTCTTGTGTATAAAAGACAACAAACAAACAAAAAACTCTTAAAACCTTTGACAAAAAGAATAAAAAGTTGAATGATTTGTCATGGATGTGTGTTAAGATAAAACCCAAATGTAACTTTGAGCATTCATAATGTTTATGTAGTGTTAGGAAACAAGACACACTTCCACGCTAAACCTAACAGAAGAGAGGAAGAAAGATTTAATTAAGAAAGTAAATGACACAACAATCACATAGTACATAGAGATTTTACCCTCGAAACCCAAACCTGGATAACCAACATTCCTTGAGCGTTCTTCTCCTTGTTGTCTTATTCGTTCAGAATAAAAAGATACAAGTCTAACCTTGGTCCACACCTAAGACACAATCAACATCATACCCTCTTGCTTATGCAAGAACAACCCTGTAGCCAATTCGGCTTACATCTACGTGACCAACAACCTACATCTAAATATTTATCTAAAGATTTTCTATCTCACGATTATATTTTACAACATTACAACACACCTCTTTATAGGATTTACAACAGGAAAAAACCTAAAGAAATGGCACCCAAAAAAAGTTAAATATCCATGTATATCATTAACTACAAATCCTGTGAATCTCAGGATTATGTTACATTCGACTACCAAGTCGGATTACTGGTCAACATTCATTCGGTCTTCAGTCGGTTTCCACACACCTGCATGTCGACCTCTTGTTGGTTGACCTCTTCAACTTGTTGTCGATGCCTTTACCATGTCGAACCGCCTCTACCTTTGAATTCAAATTTACTTGGTCGACTACCTCGACCTTCGACTTGTTGTCGATCCACCTCGGCTTCGACCAGCTATTCGACCGTAAGTCAATACACTTCGACTAGACTTTCATTGCAAAGAATATAACAACCCAACATTCTCCCACTTGTTGTCTTCTTTTTTGAAACCAGGATACCCTTGAAATTTCATTCACAGACTGAGGGAAACAATGCCCATTGCCTCTCTGCACCAAGAGAAATTCACAACACTCATATAATTGTTCAATGAGTCTGCTATGTTTTCAAATGTTTCTACTTTCTACAGCAGCACCTTGTTTCTTTCCACCATGTCTCTCACGAAATTTTATTGTACATCAATGTGCTTAGTCTTCGAATGATAAGTAGGGTTCTTTGCCAGAAATATTGCACTTTGACTGCCAGAACTTATCTTCATATCTCTTTGCTCAAACCCAAATCCTAAACACAGCCTTTGAAACCATACTTCTTCTTTGCTTCCATGAGTGGCTACCCTGTATTCAAATTTTGTTGTTGATAAGGCTATGACCGCCTGTTGCTTACTAATCTAGCTGATTGCTCCACCAAACATATTTAAGACATATCCACTAATCGACCTTCTTCGATCCAGATATCCAACCCAATCGACGTTAAAAAAGCCATGTACATTTAATTCAATGTCACCTCTAGGTTTTCCTTGGTATCATATATCACAATCTTTTGCACCACACAAATACCTGAATACTTTCTTGAAAACTGTCTAGTGCTCCTTTCCAGGTGTCGACATGTACCTTCTCAAAACTCCCATTGCATGGGCAATGTCTAGTCGAGTGCAGACCATCACATACATTAGACTACCAACAAAACACATAGGGGACATGTTCCATGTCTTCTATTTCTTCCTATGTCTTTGGACACTGTTCAAAAGTTATCCTTTCTCCTACAGGAATTGGCACCTTCACTGGTTTGCAATCCTGCATGTTGAAACGTTTCAAAACTGTTTCAATGTACTTCGTCTAGTTCAACCAAAGCTTTCTATCTAGTCGATCTCTCTTAATATCCATTCCCATAATGAATTTATTTGCACCGATATCCTTCAGGTCGAACTTGGAGGATAACTACTTCTTCACCGACTTTATTACATCCATGTTGTTTCCAATCAAGAACATGTCATCGACATACAAAGCTACATATATGAAAAACCCACCTTTTTATTTGGAATATATGCAGTGATCAACTTTGCTACTCACAAATTCAAAACTAAGGATGCATGTGTCAAAATTTTGGTACCACATCCTTGGTGATTGCTTTAGACAATAAAGGGATCTTTTTAGTTTACACACCAAATCTTTCTTTCCCTTTAATACAAATCCTTCAGTCCGTTTCATGTAGATTTCCTCTTCCATGTCCCTATGTAGGAACATTGTCTTCGCATCCATCTGCTCTACTTCCAGATCAAATGTTGTATCTAGAGACATTAGTACTCTAATGGAAGTTAATTTTTCAACAGGGAAAAAAATCTCACCAAATTCGACTCCTTCGACTTGGGAATATCCTTTCACTACCAATCGAGCTTTGAATTTCTTGACTTGACCTGTTGCACTCATCTTCTTCTTGAATACCCATTTTCTACTTGTTGAAATAATGTAACT
>CBVK0105715151.1:0-12264 GCA_900067695.1 Picea abies
TAATAAAATAAGGTTTCTATTGGAAGCAGACCTGGAGAGGCAACCCAAATTGGGTGAACTCCATTTTTCCAATTTGTGTATGTGATTACATTATTGTTGTTCATTTCAAGATTATTTATTTGCAAGTCATTTTATCATTAATGTGGATTGGTTAGATAAGTTTTTCACATGTAGTTTGCATTGAGTCAAGCGATCATTTTATTTCAAGAATCAAGCATATGTTTATGTGTATTTTAAAATTATCAACATCTAAGGTTTTTTGGATCACAATTTCATGTGTATGTTTGTTTATATATATATTACAAAGAAACTTTGGGCACTTCCTTGAAATTATGGATCGTACCCATTGTCAAATCATTATCATTGATTATGATTCATAACCCAATAGGGACATCGAGTGAGGAATGTGATACAGGAAACCAGGCATAGAAATAAACTCTAAGAACTTCTACATGATGCTCAAAGCATTCAAGCCCTTAAGATATACCACCAAGCTCTATGTGTGTGCATGTGTGTTTAGCACAATGGGATAACTAAATTGGTTGTTTCCAATGCTTTTGGGAATTTGGTTTTCTCCATGTTAATAGGTTATTGGTTCAAATCCCACAGGGTGAGGCACATTGGTCTTCATTGATGAGTTTACTAGGAATGACATCCATGAGTGTGGGGAAGCATCTTTCAGGTTATGGTTATGCATGTTGCTTTTGTAGATTATCCATGGATTCCTTATTGATAGTAGTCATGTTTTATTTTACCTATTGACATATGTGGCTCCAATTGTTGGGTGTTGGGGGGGATTGATTACTTTGATGAGATAATTGCATCCTTATGAGTTAGGTGTATATCATCCCATTTGATATGATAAAAAATATTTATGCATATGTATTATGAACTAACTTGCATACTTAGAATCCACAAGAGTCGAGAGGTGGTGACACCATGCTATACATTGATAATGAGTAGGCTATCTATAAGTACTATATATTATTTTATAATAAATATATCATGCTTGATGCTTTTTGGAAAGTGTGTGTATAATTTAGGATGCAAGAGACTTGCCCAAACTATTTATCATATAAATGTGAATTGGTGTTAGCATGAATGATAAATGTAAATAGTTTGAGGTGGGTATTGAGACTCGGGTCCTTCCTAGGGTGTTTAGGCCTAGTTTACATAGAGGAGTGGAGTAAGACATTGTAAATCCTCCATTATTCTCAATATATTGAGAATGGAGGTAGAGGTTACTTTCCCCTCGACGCCCATGGATGATACCCATGATATATGTTGTAGGATGAAAGGACATGATGACCTCCTTCCTTGGGACATGAAGATCTAATCACCTATGTACCACTTGTAGTACCACAAACAATAGTATTCCATACCATGGAAAGTCAAGTTGGTTAAGAGAAATTGTAAGGCGTTATGTGGCTAATATGCATGGATACCACTCTAAGGGTGTAGCTAGCCCCATTGAAAACAAGGAAAAATAAGTATTGTAAATGGGTGGGTTAATATGGTCTATACTAAGGAATATTATTATTAAAATAAATTCAAGTGATAGCTTGGTTTGTTTGACCCATTCCACTAAGGAATAAGGGCTATGGGGGTCACACGATCTATTCCCACCAAGTCCTATGGGGCCACTAATCACTATTATGGATGATGGTCAATACCAAATTCCATTGAGAAAACCAGGGAAGAGGGGGGGAATTCATGGGGTGCTAGAAAGGAATTAGCTTCCTCACTCTAAAAACTTAATATGTGAGAGGGTGAAGGGAATTTATTTCTCTAGGAAAAATATTATCAATACATAAAAAAATGAAGAGATAAGAATAAACATAATGAGTAAAATTCATAAGAATTTATTAAAAAAAGCATTCTTATAATTTCATAAAATTCTTTAATATCGTTTTATGAGTATTGGTATATTTTATAATCATGCTTAATAACAATGATTAGTATTATAATCATGCACACACTTGAGGAGTCAGTGTCCCATTGTGAAGGAAATGCTCAAAGTGTCAAAACCATATCTAATACCCTTAACTAATAACCAAGACAAAAAAGCCAAAATTTAAACTAGACAACCACATGGAAGGGTCTCGTTCTAGTCTTTAATGTGATCACAACATTACAAGGAGTTTATTGTGCAATGAGAAAGGAAGTGATCGTGTAAGAATGGAAAAAGGGTCATGCCTACATGGAGAAGTTAGCATGATATTGATATCCATGGAGTCATATGTTATGAGCATGGAGCAATTATGGGGCCAAATGCATTATGAAAATAATGATTGTGAAAGAAAAATCTAGTGGATGAGTTTATAACCAACTACCTAAACTTTGACGAATTTGGTGAAGTGTGTAGTAGGAATTTTATGATAAGCATGGAACTATAGCACATACACCTAGTTTACCTCATTGCTTAAAACTTGTACAAGTTGTTTCTAATCATTGATATGGATAATATTAAAATGCTAACATCCCACACCTAAATATAACAATACTTTCATTAATCTGATTGAAAATGGTAAATTAAATGACCTTGTACCTAAATATAACAATACTTTCATTAATCTGATTGAAAATGATAAATTAAATGACCTTGTGTTCATTGATTCTATATAAAACTTATTATTAATGTTACATTTATTTAATGTGGAGGTTTTGCTCATAAATGAAGCTCTTTGATAGGAGTAATTATGGTTTAGACATGGGATCAACTATTGGTTTCTTTATTGTCACCTCCAAAAAAATAGGGTGAGCATGAGAAAATAGAAATCATGCATTCACTACATCTTATTTAGGAGACCTTAGTAGAAAAACTTCCTCCTCTGACAGAATTAGATCATAATGTGGAGCAACTACTTCCAGGGGAACTAGTAGTATAAAAAATAATAGTAGGTGCATATCCCTTCATAGTACCACCAATTATTCCTTGTATACTGGAACTTCAAAATGTGATATTACTTGAATTTGGGAGAAGAATTTAGTGGGATTAAGAATTGGCAATTTATGAGCTATTGAATTACCTAACTTATATTTAAATTATCATCCAGGATGTGTAATATTGTGAACTAGTGTGCACTTTTTATGCAACCCTTAAGGCTTTAAATGTTGTCGAATGCATTATGCATTGATAATTATAAGTACTATAAAATAAATATTGATAAATGAAACTACTATAACTACCTGATCCTAGCAAGGCTTTATTTATTATGTATCATGAGTCATCCCTAACATAAAGTGCATAACATAAAGTGCCCCTTTGGTTGTTCATGTTCAAGGCTAAAAAAAATCCTTCACAATTTAAAAATTGAAACATAATGCTTGAAAAAACAACCATTAAAACAATAATTAAATGTTGTAGACAAGAAATCTAATTGCTAAGGGAAACAAGATGAATGCTATATAAAGAAAAATTAACTTCTAGAGCATGCTTAACATATTAACACTCCTCCTACCAACCATATGGTCATGGCATGTTGGTAAAATAGTTTTTAATAGAACAAAATGAACAATCTAACTATTGAAATGAAACACAACACAATTTCTCAACCATCCATTGAACATGGAACACTAAACTGAGGAATTGTAAAACACACTACTACAAAATAAAGATGAAAATACAAGATAATACACAAAGAGGTGCATTCACTAGAAAACCCTCTTTAAGAGGGCCATAACTTGAAGAAGATTGATGAACCACTATTAACTCAACTCAAAAAATAGCAATTTTATTTCATCAATGAAAATGTATTCACATTACAACTTCTAATCTATAACTTCTAGTTCTAACCCTAAATATGAAAGATCCAAACTCTACCATAAATAAAGCTAAAAATGAGTGTATTTATAATGGAGACTTATTGGATCCCTCAAGGCTGCTAGGGAGTTCCAAGACTCGGTTACAACTAATCTTACCCCAATAATTGTTAGCTTCCTTCTGCTAAATATCTGTCACTTTGGTAGGCTACCGAGGAAATGGATTCTTAATCTCTCTACCCTTGTTTATTGGTTGAATCAATGGGATTATGTAGAGGACTCATAGGTACATCTTCCTCTTCATCAAATGAATTGATGGAATACTATAGATAATTGCAAGTCCATCTTCCTCCTTGATGAGGCTAGGGAATTGTTGAAAGAACATATTCATAGGCCCATTATGCTTCTTATTTAGTTTGAGGTAATGGGTCAAATCTACACACCCTAGTCTTTGTTGAAAAACTAACACCCTTTGTATAAGTTGTTGACTAATTTTATCATTTTATAATGCTTGCAGAATTGAAAGGACTATGTAGCATATTCACCCCTTTTGGTTTATAGATTGGACAAATGAAGATAAGTGTCAGTGAAAGTAAATGATCATTTTGCAACAAATATCCAATCCATAGAAAGTGAAAATATCATCCATAACTCATTAGTGGACCTATTACTACACACATTCATCAAAATACATCAAAACTCAAACATTTCAACACAAAATCCACAAAATGTTTTCCAAATAACCATTTGAAATTAGTGAATCAATAAACCATTAATGACTACAAAATTGTTTAGTTCAATCGATACAATATTAATGGTGGCATTGTTTAAGGTTTTTAGGGGTTGAATAGCCATAAAATATAAGCAAAACAAGTCAATTTTGGGGCTCATCATACCCCCCAACTGAAGGTTTCCACAATTCTTGTGCAACAAAAAGAAAGGGGAAATGGTGGGACTACTAGATGGATTTATATGACTATACTCCTTACTATGGAATGTTCCCTTCATCAACTATTATAGAAATTGGTTGTGGTTTCTTAGCTGTGGCCACATCCTATAGACTTTTCTCTATCTTTGTCTTTGCTTCTTCCTCTACTTTATTTTACTCTATCTCTAGCCTAGCTTTTTCCTTTGTTTCTTTTATTTCTTCTACATTTGAATCTAAACCTAAATAAAATTGGTGAGTACTACTTCCCCCAACAGTGAGGGTTACTAATTTTCCTTTTTGTCATAGATCAATTTTAACATATCTTCATGTTGATATTAAACATCCATCTCTCAAGTCATACTAAACAAAGTGGTTCATGACCTCTTTTGTGTGATAGCCTAAAATTATAACACTTTCTCTCCACCTTATCATTTCGGTAATTGTAACGACCTCGCCGTTACGACAACTAGCATCATATAACAAACAATTTTTTTTATTCCTTTGCATGAGAAAATACACATCACACTTAAGGGAAACATCATCAACAAATCATTCACATATATTAACGGAACAAATTAATGCAAGATAATCATTTATGACACAGTGCCGACTCATCGACATCATGAACCATGACCCGCATATCGGTGTATTAACACAATAATTATTAGCATCCCGGCATCATTTCCGTCTACACTTCATAACGACGCATAACAATCCAAATCTTAAACGTTCAACGCATATCATAAGGGCCATCATTAGATATCACTAAGAACACATAAGGTAACATAATAAATCCAAGGCATAAGGCATGGTCAATTATTTTTGAGGCACAAGGCCCAGTCACTGAATACGGTCATTTGTTAATAATAAATTTTTGTTATGCGCTAGAAGACTAAAGTCTAAGAACATCACTTAGTATGTAAATCCATAGTGAAAACAATATTTTATTACAAGAATCCATTGCGTGTGAGGTCTAAAATATATAGCTATCATTATTACAAATCCAAAAGCGTAAGAAAACCTAATCACTAAATCCATTACGAAGACATAAGAGAATGTGCAAGGTAAAATTCATCATTCAAGCATCTTAGTAACTTCAATCAATCAATACATCATCTATATTCCATGTCGCAAGAATCTAACTACTTGGTTCTTTATTACATCAACAGTCATTCCACGGTGCCAGGAAACAATCTTGAACAATCACCCTTCAACATAAAATTCATTGAGTGCGCAGGGTATGATTTCTAAACCAACGATGCATCAATGACATTAAAGGGTGAACTAGAAATCTAGTTGTTATGATCATCGTACATCAACAATTTAATGCACACATGTAGTTATCAATTGTTTCATAGTGCAAAGAATCTATATCACATCCCTAAAGAAACACGATGGAAGGTCCCCTCTTAATTAAGCGTTGGATATGTTTACACCTAAAACTCAAACTATTGCAAGGAATTAAGGGAGGGCCTTACGTTGACCTCCATCTATCCTGAAATTCAGTGGATAGGGAATAATTTACAACTGAAAGAGAAATTTTAGCAACCTGTAGACGCTGCCAAGATTTAAGGATAGGCACATGCCACTAATAACTGGATGTCAATTAAAAAGGGAGAAAGTGCCAAGAGTTGTTGGTTGAGAAGAAATGCCCATTCTAGATGAAGAGAACGCTCCGGGGAATTCACCCCAGGAATGACGTAATTTAATGTTGGAGACACCACTCATCAACGAAAAGCCTCGCAACAACGAATTGCTACAGGGTAAACTCATCAAAATGAAAATCCAAGGAACACAAATTGTTGGAGGGTAAACTCATCAAAACGATGGGCTAGGCAACACAAATTGCACATAACAACAATTAATCATTTTAATTAATTTAATCCTCTATTAATTTTTAAATTTAATTTTTACCCCCACTTTTCTTCATCCCCCCTTTTTAATTTTTAAATTTAATTTTTACCCCCACTTTTCTTCATCCCCCCTTTATTAATTGCTTAAGAAATTTTTAGTTCTCATGTGCTACTTAGACCTAGGCTTTAAATTCAACTAGGCTTAGCAAAATTATTTTTAATAGGAATTTTATAATTTTTAAACTTTACCCATGCAAAAATTATCTTAAGGATGACCAGGTCAAAACGAGATGTTGTTTTCTAGGTACCTAGGTTCATTGACTCACCAATATTAAAACCACAACATGCCCTTCAAGACACACTACGTGCTCCAAGGGTGCCACTCGCCTTTATCCATGTTTCATTTATGTGACATGCCCTTCAAGATGCACTATGTGCTCCAAGGGTGCCACTCGCATTTTGACTGATTTTTGTAGACGTCCATCCCTTGGAATCAATACTCTGTTACGTGACCTTGTGGGATACTAAGGGCTTCTAGGGAATAAGGACCATGCCTTATTGTGCACCTCTTAGAATCTTTGTGAACAACTGACTCAGTCTTCCCTCACAACATCGTGGATCTCTTGAACTAGGTAATCGTTAACCTACAGTTCGAGCCACTGATGGAGTGCTAGTTGGTTGTGGCAGGGCTACTTCCACACCTCTCCCTCAATACCTATGGTTGTCGTGCGTGAGCACTTTACTCCAAATGTGAGTCTGATTAGCAAGCTATTGTCATCTTGCATCCATCAACGAAGCATGTGAGCAATCCATAAAAACATCATAATATACCAGTCATATGTCACATATGAAATAACAAAATACTCAAACCACAAACAGTCCACCCCCTGAATCGATCCGGAGTCCAATGTGGTCCATTGTTTCCATCGACATCCTCAATCTGTCCAGAGTCCTACACACTCAGGAGAAACCAATCAATAGCACATGTCGACACATATATAATCAAATATCATATCATTATATCCATAGCATCATCATAATCCATAAGAGAAATAGTCAATCATATAATTAACCAGATGACTTGCACTCAAGTGTCTGCAAACAATCAGTCAAATTAGGTGTGCACAAGAGAGGGATGTTACATACACCCCCTCTTGCTTTAAACTTTGTCCCAAAGTTTCACCGTATACAAGTGTCGAAATAAAGTATCTCACCATACCCAAATGTCTAGCTATCAAACAAAAAGGAAACTATTGACACAAATCAAATGCGTCCTCTAGGTAGCCGAGTGTGGTCTATAAATGTCCCACTGGACCTTGACTTGATCGATGGTTTGACACTATCACTGTCGAATATGATGGTACAAAATGCAGTTTATCTCCCCCGTGAGCGCACCCTCGCCTGACACCCACAAGAACTCAAGTCAATCACATGCATAGGGTCACTGACATAATGCCATAATTGATACAAGAAAAACATCATGCATACTCCTCAGGAATCAGGCATGGCTAGTCGATAGGACAACTTCATAAATGATCAATGCTATGCGCATCAGAAGAACTCTTTTGTCGATCTTGCACTTCTTTCATCTATTTTTCTTACCGTTTGGAATTTTTCTTCTATTTCTTGGATCGCTTTTGGTCCCACCAGGACCCTATCCTCAAGTTGATCCCAACTCAAAGGTGTTAGACACGGTCGCCCGCATAGAAACTCAACGATGCCATCTTAACGGTACCTTGATGGCTATTGTTGTATGCAACTCGGCCAACGACAAGACTTATTACTAACGTTTATGGTGGTCCAACACACACATACACAACACAACCTTCCAAATTTGGTTCGTTCCTTTGGTTAGCCTATATATCTCAAGGACATGTTGTACTAAATTTCAGTGGTGTCCTAAGGCCTCTCGGGAAACTTGTCCAAAACATCTTGCAAACACTGATTCCCTTATCGGATATGATTTTTTGGTACATTTGGCAGTATCAATAATTTGTTGATAGAACTCTAGATATACCTACTGCCTAATGCGTCGTATGCATAAGGACACATGTGTGGACTCTTCATCAGAGTGTCAACCATCATGAAAATCTAGTCGTGCCTCCTTTCTGTTAACGACCATCCCCACAATAAAGTCCATCAAAATGACCTCCCATTTCAATTCCAAAAAAGCGTGTGGTTGTAGTAATCTTGTCGGATGTCTATGTTCAACCATCACTCACTGACGTCCTTGACACCTTTCCATGTAGATAACCATGTCCACCTTCATCCCTACCAGAAGAATGAGGGATTAAGGTCTTCCCTGATTTTCATGACTCCAAGATGAGCCATGTACACTTCTCTATGAGCTTCGTTTAAGATCAACCTCTCTAATTTTCATTGGGTGCTAAGTAAATCCAGTTATTATATCTCATTAATCCATCATTGTTCAACATAAATCCCTCAAATTTTTGTATCAACATGCTATCTTGTCCGGTAACTTCCTTAACCTCTTTATACCATTCATCATCGCATTGTAGAGTTAGAATCTTTTCACGAAGATTCGTCTTAAGAGGTATCCCAAAAATATGTGTGGTCTATGACTCAACGCATCTGCAACTCTTTTCATTATTCATTTTATGTAGGTAATCTCAAAATCATACTTGCTAAGCAGTTCTAACCAACGCCCTTGCCACACGTTGAAGTTATTTTGCATAAAACATGTTTCAAACCATAGTGGTATGTTTTTTGGTTCAAATTTTCCATCCAATCAGGTAGTGTCTCGACACTCTCGGGGCATACACAACAACCAAAATTTCCAAAGCATGCACTGCATAGTTCTCATCATACCTTCTTAATTTCCTTAAGACACAAGTGATCATTCGACCGCCTTGCATCAAGAATCTTCTTAAGCCTTCCTTAGATGCATCAGTGAACACCAATAAGTCCTCGTCCATGTCAGGATCTTTTAGTATCGACGTTATTGTCAACAACTTCTTGAGNNNNGTCAGGATCTTTTAGTATCGACGTTATTGTCAACAACTTCTTGAGCCTTCAAAATGCTTCCGCGCATTTCTTGGTCCACGCAAACTTCTTGTTCTTCTTCTGCAATTCCGTAATTGGATTGCTATCTTCGAAAATCCCTCGATGAATCATTGATAATATCCTACTAACCCCTGAAGCTGCACATTTTTGGTACGTTCGTCGATGCAGGCCATTCCCTAATAGAATCTACCTTCACTGGATCCACAACGATGCCTTCGTTGGAGATAAAATGCCCTAGATAATGAGTCCTTGATAGGTAAAAAGAGCATTTTGACAGTTTCTCATATAATTCATCAATGAATACTTGAACAAACTTGTCCAAGTATTCGTGGAACACCCTCATCAATGAATACTTGAACAAACTTGTCCAAGTATTCGTGGAACACCCCTTTCATCATGCTCAAGATTACCCTTGGGGCATTTGTCCATCCCCACATCCAAACGATAAACTCGTAATGTCTGAACTGCATTTTGAAAGTGGTCTTAGGAATATAGTCCTCTTTAATTCATAACTGGTGATAACCCAATCTCCAATCAATCTTGAATACATTGTCCCACCTTTCATTTTATCAAGCAAATTGTCTAAACTTGAAAATGGATACGTGTTCCTTCATGTTGCCCCGTTCAAGATGGTAGTCAACACAGAGTCTTCCATGACCCATCCTTATTCTGTATGAGAATAATAGGTACACCCCAAGGTGACACACTTGGAAATAAAGTCCTAGGTCCAATAACTCCCTCAGTTGCATTTTCAACTCCTATAACTCAGGGGTAACATCTGATAAGGTGTTCCTGCTATTGGTTTAGTTCTAGATTATAATTCGATGGTAAATTCCATCTTTCCCTCGGGTAACGTACCTGGAAATTCTTCTATGAATCACGACCAAAAATTTGCGTACTACCGGAAGGTTTTTTAGTCCCTTTGCCATGCCCTTTCCATTCAATGCAACGATCACATAGCTTGCATCCATTGCGTATGCTCTTCCAAAGATGTAGGGAAGAGGTGAACCTTAGGAAACTCTGTGGTTCCTTCCTACAATCACACATCTCCATCCCTCATCATCAATCCAACTCAACCGCTTCATCTTATTGTTGAGTATTGCATCATGTGATTCCCACAAGTCCATACTAATCACGTCGTCATATGATCTTATGATCACGATTTTTAGGTTGGACTTCGTTACATTAATCCCTAGGTTAAAGAGATAGTTCAAACCCCTTCCTACAACCATCTGGTTGGCAGCCGAAGCCATTTCGATGAATTTAAGCTCGTCCTGTCTAAAAATTACTAAAATTTTGGTTGGGCGATGGTACTTGATGCCTCGAGCACAATGGACTAGTGCTTGGCCTGGAAATTATTCACCATGGTCATTAATCCTATGGGCCTTTCCCATCTCCCCAACGATAGTGTGTCCTGTTGAACCAACCACTCTAGCCTTTTCAACCAGACAATCCTTCTGGTAAGGTGGCATCTCCACATGTACAACCCTCATCTCTGGTCCTATACTCCTGGTCCCCGAAGTAGAAGCTACTGGCCTACCAACCTAGAATCCTGGTCTATTATGTTGACAGGCCTAACTGCGGTTATTGGCGGCGATCCCATGTAGGGGTCTTCTACTGAGGATCACGTCATCGCGGTGTTGTGAACAAGGGTTACATATACGTATCTTGATAAGCGTGAAGCACATCGCCTTGCTCTCTAGCCATGCCTTGATGATTGAGTCGTCAGTGGCACTCGTGAACGTGGGAACTTAATCTTCTAGAGTTCCCCATGAATGCTACCAGCACTGGCTGGGGTACACTACAGACCCTTAGGGGTATAGGCCTTATTTCATTACAGACAGTTAGTCAAGGCCTCTAACATTTCCCTAGAAGGACCTTGTCAGACCCAATTCATCCCGCGCGAAAATCCGCTAATTCTCAAGACTTGTTCTTCTCCTTGGGTGTCAGACCCCTCTAGCATGGGTGCTACTGGAGGCATCGTGCCTCCTCCCCTTGTACCACGTCGTGAATTTTTGTGGCATCCTCTAGCTGTGATTACCGCATGGACAAGTTAATATTTCAATTAGCGATGAGTATTAATCAAGGGATTAATTCAGTGGAAGGCATGGTGATCCACACTTGTAGGGTTGAACCCACTCTGATACCATATGTAATGACCTCGCCGTTACGACAACTAGCATCATATAACATACAATTTTTTTGTATTCCTTTGCATTAGAAAATACACATCACACTTAAAGGAAACATCATCAACACATCATTCACATATATTAATGGAACATACTAATGCAAGATAATCATTTACGGCACAGTGTCGACTCATAGTCATCATGAATCATGACCCGCATATCGGTGTATTAACACAATAATTACTAGCATCCCAACATCATTTCCGTCTACACTTCATAACAACGCATAACAATCCAAATCTTAAATGTTCAACACATATCATAAGGGAAATCATAAGATATCACTAAGAACACATAAGATAACATAATAAATCCATGGCATAAGGCATGGTCAATTATTTTCGACGCACAAGGCCCAGTCACCGAATATGATCATCTGTCAATAATAAATTTTCATTACGCGCTAGAAGACTAAATTCTAAGAACATCACTTAGTACGTAAATCCATAGTGCAAACCATATTTTATTACAAGAATCCATTGCACGTGAGGTCTAAAATATATAG
>CBVK0105715233.1:0-12382 GCA_900067695.1 Picea abies
TTCTATTACTTAGAACAATAAATTTCAATCTCTGTAATCTTGACCGAATGAAGCTCCAAGGCAATTTCCCTGATTTAGAACAACAGAGAAACTTTGACTTATGTCCACTTGTTCGTGGATATCCTGGTAGCTCTACATCATGATCCGATACCTCTGATCTGTCAAACGCTCCAAAAACCCAGTTATACTTACTCAAAGACACCTGCGCATGTATTTTTCTGTCTGCAAATGCGAACACGTATTTAGATACCCTGCAATCTCCAATAGATGGACTCGGCGCCTGTTCATGATTTGTTGACGAGATATGACAAGAGAGACCATCCCGTAGATTTAATCTTCAACCTATCGACTTGTCATGTTGATGACTCTCACTGTTTGCAAAACTGGCAGATGTGCATGCACATATCAAAGATCTGCATGATACCCTTACATAATTTTGACAATCGGCCTCAATGGATAAGAGCTCAACGCTCATTGCTGGATTTTGGTGACATATGTCTTGAGTTAAATAAAAGGTCTGACTCGACTTAACCCATCAATTTGACATAGGAATGGCCCAAGGCTTTAATAGAATCGATAGGAGATATAAAGATATGTGTTGGCTCGGTGTTCAGAATAGGTTTTGAAGGTTAAAAATGTGGCTTTGAATAAACTACGAGTTAACTTCAAAACTTTGTCTTGACTTATTTTTTGGTTTGTGCATGTAGCTTGACATATGGCTTGGGCTATGTGTCGACTTGCAGCTCCTTTAAAACCTTTTGCCAATAGAGCCCTAAAACCCAAAAGACCAGAACATTTTGATCGCTAACATGATGGATACTATTGTTGGTAATAAGTGGATTGCACTGAAGAAAAGAGGGGCCCTCCAAGGCCATGCTCAAGTCTAGGACCTATGGGCCTTGAGACATGATCTACTTAGTTATCCCTGGGCTAGGGGATAACGGAACCAACCATATAATAACTCATACGTTGCACCAATAATAACATATGTATGCACCATCTTTGTTTTTTTTTAACAAGAATGGATAATTGTATTATATATATAAGAAGGTTGTATCAATGCTAAAACCAACCAGAGATTACAACTTTATTGATCCGAGGATTGTTCATAAAAAGAGAGGGAATGCTCTTCCTCAGAGTACTAAAGTCTTTCAAAATTTTATAGAAAGAGAGTCTTCTTACTTAAATTGACATCTAGCCTTTGATTAGAGAAAAAAACAGATAAACATTTCTTAAACCTGGCTAATGAAGCTTTAATTTTGTGTTCACGTGAGCTTGAGATCCATCATGGTTGTTGATTGTACATGGTTGTTTCTAAGGCTAGTCAACTTCACATGCTTCTTGAGAGCCTGTTAAAGGAATGGCGTCAATCTAACCTTGAATTACTACACGAGAGTCTTTCCTTTCTCTTCTTAGGATACGAATTTGGTCTGAATGTCAGTTGACTTTCCTGAGCACTATTGTCATTTCCTTTTCGCATTGTTCTTCCATTTCCCGCATTGTCTACTTGAGATGAGAGTGGGATTATCTAAGTGTTATGAGTTATTGTTGTTGGGTCTCCGATTTGATTTTGAGGGCCTCTAACTCACAATTGTTGCAGTCGCACACTAGCCAACTTTTACACCACCTATTGAGCCAACTATATATCCCAAAGCTACTACATGGGTGTCATGATTGTTGGGAAGAGGTAGGCCAATTCATACCGACGTCTTCCAACCACAGGAAATCCTCCAAATAAAGTTCCATGAACCTGTCGTCCTCTATGCCGCATGTGTTATCCATCACCAACTCCTGCAATGATGAGGGAGTATGCAAACTCATATCCTAAAGGACAACCAAATTGACTTGCCGAAATGGTTTCCTCATGATGACTTCATGTGTTAGGAAAATCCCGCATGCGAAGAAGGGTTGTGAAGGGAGTGGTTTATATGATTTCATGTGGATAAAAAATTTCATCTTCCAGATGTTGTGTAAGATGTGTAGGGATGACAGGCGATTGCTTAGCGTTGGTGTTGTGTCGTCGCGTCCATATGCATAGGTTAAGATAGTGGGGAGGGTCACATCACTCCCCTCAACAAAAAATTTTAAATTGACTTGTCCTCCAATGTCCATTTTTCCTTTAATACATTTATTTTCCACACTTATAATTCTTCTTATATCCACTTTGATAAAGTGATAAATTTCTTCAATCTTCCCATTAACGATGTTGCTAAGGCAAGTAACACATGGTGATTACCTCATTGTCCTTTAGGTCCCCTTGGTTCAATGATTTGGCTTCATTATCAAGTTGATCTGCCTCTTGGTTTTTATGGCATAGGATATAGAAATATTCCACAGAGGAAATTTTTTGTTCCTCAATTTTGATTATTTTATAAATTATTTATAGGTTGGACTTGGGGTTGTGGTTGATGCCTCTTGGACCTTTTATTACCAATTATGAGTCTCTTATCACAATGATTCTCTAGGTTTTGTCTTTAGGTATCAATGTCAGTCCTATGTATGCAGTCAGGATCTCTGCTTGATTTTTGTTTTATGGCCTAATCCCCATAAGTATCTATGTTCCTTTTGTCCCCGGGGGTCAAAGATGACCGCCCCCCCCACCCCGCCTCGCACCTACCACCCCTGGGTTTTCTTCTAATTCTCCATCAAAAAAAGAATAGTTTTGGCTTGTTTTTGCTTCCATTATGCGAATTCATGATCCCTGAGTCTCAACTTCCAATAATTTATTCTTGGCAGGTTTGGAAGATAGGAAGAGATTTGAAAGTATTGACGGTTGATTGTATTATTAATTCAGTCTATTTATGGTTGGTCAATATCAACCTGGGTACCTGGTATCTTTTCCTTAACACACATGACATCTGAGAGAAGATTGCAAGCCTAATAATGGACTCTTGATGGTGGGATATTTTTACCTTGAAAGATTGCTTTGTTTCTCGCCAACCAAATTTCCTAGCATGTGAATTTGGGTATTTCTTTCCAAAGGCACACAAAGAGAGGTTTTTTATTGAATTTTCCAACATATCTGTGTATCCAGAGGAGGAACATGTCATTCCAACTGTTGGGTGGGAGGTGACGGTGAGAAAGACTCTTATATAATTGTTGAAATATCCTAAATCTGGTGGATCTGGATATTTACTGTTGAACTAGTGTTTTGACTCTCGGATATGAAACTCTGGGAGTTTTTGGATGTGTTTTAGTTACTTTTTTAACATGCTTGATGATTTTTCGAGTGTGTGTGTCATATAAATAAGATTTGAGCAGTATATATGATGCATGTGAAATAAGGAACCAACACAATCTTAATAGCATGTATTATGTGGAAAAAGTAGGAAATACAACTGATATGATGAAAGCAGAGAACTAGTCATCAGCTAGATCTCATGGATCATCGCTGGAATACAATGAAACTAATATAAAATACCTATGATCAGAAGATGTGAATAGATATGCACATGCACGGATAAATCGACAACATGCAATTCTGGAAAGTCACGGCAACTACTGCAAATGAAGGATATACTCACCCTAGTGGCTATGCTCAATAGATTGACTTGAAAACTATATCAAACTGTGCACCCTAGCCTCTAGTATCCTCCTGAAATATATCGTATTGAATATCATCTCATTGAAGCTCTGGATAAACCCTGTATGATAACTCGTGGGGGGTTGTGCACCTCTTGTGCTCTGACTATACGCCCTGGTGATTCCACCAATGGAATCCAACGATGTATGTCTCAAAATTTTCACCATATCCTCCTCTATTCTAGCTCGGAAGTTTTTCCCCATATCTGATCCGAACAACTCCCTAGAAACCCAAATGTCCCTCCTCAAGTGTTGCACACTTCCTAGCTTTTTGATGTGCCTTGGCAGAGTCCACAGTCAGAACGGTTTGATCACTTGAAGATTGAAAATGCCGAGAAAATTGGATTCTATGTGAGAATCTGGTGATCCCGAGGGGGGTTTTAATAGACCAACTTTATATCAGTTTACTAGACATCTTATACATCTTATATATCTTTTCTCTATTCATATTTATGTGAAAATGCAGTTATTTGATATTGTTGATGCTTTGGATATTTAAAAAATTGAAAACAAATGAATATTTTTGCATTTTTTTCGTTCTTACCACATTTTCTGATATTTTCCTTGATGTTGCCGATATTTTCTTTTTCAGACCCTCGACGATATTTTTCTGCTGTCGATGTTGGTAATACTGCTTTGAAGTTTGCACACTTCTTTATGCCATCTACCACTACTTCTTTATGTCATCACATGTCCAACCCCCTTCACTGCATGCATGGTACTAGTCCCACAACCCACATGACAGTTTGAGTAACCCCCTTCACTGCATGCATGGTACTAGTCCCACAACCCACATGACAGTTTGAGTTGTCTCTGAAACACTAAGGAACATTGAATTCATTCCTGTCATATGGCGAGATGAGCCATTGTCCACAAACCATGCTCCAATGTCCCCAAACGTTGCACTACCATTGTTTGAAAGAAAAGACACAAGAGAAAATTCCTTCTCAAACTTCTCAGCAAAATCACCAATCTCTATTAATGCTGATGCTGCTACCTGTGTCTCTTTCTTGCGCTTCTTCTTGTGTAGACACTGGCTTGCATAGTGGCTAGTCTTATGACATGCAAAGCATTTCACTTTTCTCATGTCTCTACTCTTCTTCGCATGAAGAGCAACATTCTCCTCGTCTTCATCACCCTTAGCCTGACTGCCTTGAAGAGCCTCCTCTTGAAAGAAGTCATCCCACAACCTTTGCTAGTCAGGGAGCTTCTCATGTGCCACAAATTCCTTCACGAATCATTCCCACTTCTCTGAGAACCCATTCAGAGATGTCCTCGCAAGTCCATTATCCGAAATATCCTAAATCCGGTGAATCTGGATATTTACTGCCGTACTGGTGTCTAGGCTCTTTGATCTCATACTCTGGGGGTTTCTGGATGCATTTTAGTTACTTGTTTAACATGCATGGTGATTTTTGCATGTGTGTGTCATACAAATAAGGTTTGAACAATATATATGATGCATGCGAAATAAGGAACCAACACAATCTCTATAGCATGTATTATATGGAAAAAGAAGGAAATACACTGATACGCTGAAAGCAGATAAATAATTGTCAGCTAGATCTCATGGATCGTCATTGGAATACAATGCAACTAATACAAAATACCCGTGATCAGAAGATGTGGATACATCTGTACATGCACAAATAGATCGACAACATGTAGCTTCGAAAACTCACGACAACTGCTGCAAATGATGGATAAACTTGCCCTGGTGGCTATAATCAACCGATTGGCCTGAAAATTGTCCCAAACTGAGCGCCCTGGCCCCTAAGCTCCTCCTGATCACTGTTGGAATGAAGATCGGCTCACTGAAGCTCTGGATCAACCCCAGATGATATCCCCTGGAGGGTTTCCCACCTCCTAGGTTCTGACAATGCGCCCTAGTGATTCCCCCGATGTAATCCACTGATGTATGTCTCGAAATGTGTGCCCTAGCCTCCTCTTTATTGGGTTGGAAGGATTTCCCCAGATATGATCTAGAAAGCTCCCTAGAAACCCAAATGTCTCTCCTCAAGTGCTGCACACTTCTTGGCTGTCTGATGCTCCTTTACAGATTTCACTGTCAATATCTGATGACTTGTAGCTCAAAAGAAGCGCTTTGGCCTCCTCTCAACCGGGTCGGGAGGAATCGACAAGATAAGCCCTAGTCTCGTCCAGCTACACAACCCTCTCTAACCCTTGCGCCCTCACTCGCTGTGCTACAGAAACTGTAAACTGGATCTATAAACTCCTGATCTAGCACGGTGAAATACCTGGATGGTATCTCCGATAGGCTAGGGTGTGTCTTCCAACACCGAAACCGATCTGGGTGGTGGTTTCCTCCAAAAATCCACAAAACATCAAAGAGATCAACTTCCTCCTCTGGAACATGTTCTACACTCAAAATCATAACATAATGAAGAATTAGGTCGAATTCCTCTTCTTATACCTCCCCGATCTAATTCTCCGTTGACATCACTTAAGTTAGGCGCATTTCCTCCTAATTCTAATAATTAATTAATTAAGTCACCCCCTCAACACCCTTTTCTTCTATTTCTCTATTGACTTTGGCTTAAGTGACTTTTCCTATGATTTTTGGCTTAATTCATCATTTAGCCATTTATTCACCCTTATTTCTCCCTTTGTTCCATGTTTTTGCCTGACTATAGTCTATTAGAATAGATATACTACTAAGTCACTTCCTACTAGCCTATTCTTGGGAACAAGACATCACAATTGTGCCCAAACATGCCTAGAGAAGTCACATTCAAAAAAATGATGATGGGAAGTTTTTGAACCAGCTTTGCATAGAACACATCTAGAGGGACCAACAATACCTCTCTTCTGTAAATTTTCTTCTTTCAGTAACTTTCCTTTAACCATGATAAAACAAAAAACATTTACCTTGGGTAGAGAGTCTCCATGCCAGATTAAGGCCCATGATTTGGAGCAGGGGGATCTAGGGAGGTCTGCAAGCAGGGGTTGAAAGCCACTTCTGACAAAGTAGTTTGGGTTACCCCAACATCTTTCATCGACCGAATTGGATTCAACGGGTGTGCAACCAGCTAAGAGATGATACAATTTAAAAACCAAAGGTTGCAAGTTGGGGGGGAGGGTGGAGAATTTTACATCCAATCCACTTCCCATTTTATGTCCATTGTGAGTAATCTTTTGATTTAGTGAGGCCTTGTCGAGTGGTCTAGTACCTGAGTGATTGTAATTTCTCAATTTTCCCCAACAGCTCTTTTCCCATTATGTTGTCTGTCCAAATGTTTATTATACCTCCATTCCCCAAGTACCAAGAGAGTTTAGCTTGAACTAGAGGGGTTGTTGCTTTAATCAATTTCCAGAGGGAGAATCCATTTGTATTTGGGAGTGGCATGTCAAGACACTGTTCTTGAGGTGCTCTGAGATATCTTGCTATTATAAAAAAATTCCACCATTGTGATTAACCTGTTACTAATCTCTAGACAAGTTTTTCTCCCAGGACAGTGTTCATCAGAGAGGGATCTTGTATTTCAAGTCATCCTCTATCAAGGGGTTGGCAGACCATGTTCCAATTGATTAGCTTTTTTTTTGTATTTATTTTACCTCCTTCCTAGAGGAAACTCCTAATGGTTATGGATATTTTTTTTATTATTCATTTAGGTGCTAGGATAACTACACATTGAAAAATGGTTAAGGAAGACATGACAACTTTAATCAAAACAATTTTACCTGTAGGGTCAATCCAGCGAGCTCCCAAGCATTGAATTCACTTTTCCATTTTCCCAAGGACATCATTCCAAATCTAGGAGGATGGGAGCTTCAGGGAGATTGACATACCCAGGTATTTGAATGAAGACCAATGTTCTACCACTCAAAATCCAAGGGCCCTTGAAATTCCTGATGGGAGGTTTTCTACTAGATTCCATCCATAGATTTGACTCTTCATGTTGTTTATTTTACCTCCTAAGGATGAGAGAAACTAATCCAAAATTCTCTTAAATCTTCTATATATTATGGTGGATGTGGCACCAAATAAGTAAGGTGTCATCCAAGAATTGCGAATGATTGATTCCCTTTATTCCTCTTGCTAGTTGTAGTCCAGGGAGACATCCCAAATGTCATTCTTCTTCCATATTTCTAGTCAAAGATTCTGCCATAATAATGTAAAGAGAGGGAGAGAGTGAAAAACCCTATCGTATTCCTCTACTCGAATGGAAAAATTTAGTTGGTCTTCCATTGATCATTGGTGCAATCCATGGTGAGCCAATATAGGCTTGAATCCAATTTACAAAGTCTTTTGAGAATCCAAATTTCCTAATCACCAAGAAGAGGAATGCATGCCTGACTCTGTAAAATGCATTAGCCATGTACAGTTTTATAACCATTCCTCTTTCTTTGTTATTCTGACTGGAATATATGGCTTCTTTCACAAGGATGATATTGTCAATTATTTTACTGTTTTTCATGAATCCCTTTGATTTTCTAAAATCAACTTGCCTATGAGCAGTTTAATTCTATTGGCAATGATTTTTGTGAGGACCTTACAGGATGAATTGCAACAGTAAATAGGTCTAAACCTGGAGACGTTGGAGGGGTTGGACTCCTTCGGAATTAGGGCCAAGAAGATCGAATTTGTTGCTCCTCCCACTTTTTTCTTCTTCAATGTATAGTTAAGCATCCTCTTCAAATCATATTTGATTGTCTCCCAAAAGGATTTAAAAAAGTGTATGGAGAATCCATCCAACCATGGTGCCTTATCTTGTCCCAAACTCCATATGGATTGAAAATTCTCTTCTTCATTGATTTCTCAAATAAGAGCTTTGTTTTCTTCCTCGGTGATGAAGACTAGGATGTTTTCTAGCAAAGCTTGTTGGTTACCCGCCTCTTCCTCGTCTTGGTCTTGTGAATAGAGTTTCTCATAGTGGTTCAATGTTGTTTCCTAGATCTAGGAGAAATATTCTAGGGCTTGTCCTATGTCCACTTGTATTTTTTGGACAATGTTTTTTTGGCACCTCTATTGTGACTTCTTATGAAAGTATGATGTGTTGGAATCTCCTTATTTGAGCCATAGGCTACATGATTTAAGCCTTCACTCATCTTCTTCCCTTCAAAAATCTAGATGTAAATTTTGGTAGGCTTCCCTTTTCTTCTGTAAGTGAGTTTATGTCACTTCTTCTACTTCAATTTCCTGTTGAAGAGTTTCTAATTCCATCATTCTCAATGTTCTTTCCTAATTTGTGGGGGTGTATGAGAGCTTCACCCAGGATTTGAGAATTGATTTGACTGCTCTCAATTTTCTCTCCCAAACAAAGTTTGGGGAACCTTGGATGGGGGTTCTCCATGCTTCTTTAATGATAGAAATGGCCAAGAATTTTTCATCCATAGGGGGTTGAATCGGAAGGGGATAGGAATAAAGTTTTAGGGAGAGGCTAGGGTGAGAGAGATGGGTTTATGGTTAGATATAGCGGAAGTGATTATATTGGAGGATACGGAGAGGGGTAAGCGAAGGAATTTTTTGTGAATGAGAAAGAGGTTAAGACAGGACATAATATGGTCAAGCCCTGGACACTTGTTGTTCCATGTGTACTTTCCCTTGGGGGGTTTGATATCATAGAGATCCCAACCAAAGATGAGGTCTTCCATCATCTCTAGCATTGGATCTCTGACACTATTTCTCCCTCTCTTTTCTTAATTTTGGAATATTGTGTTGAAATCCCTAACACCTATACATGAAGGAAGATCTAAATTATCTTTGAAGGATAAAAAATATCTCTAGCATTCAACCTTGTCCATATATCTATTGGGAATATATAGATTGATAATAGAGATTTTTTGGTCGTTTTCTCTACTACGAAAGAAAATGAGTAACCAATTATTTGAATGAAAAGTTACCTCTATATCGAGTTGAAATGAGTACCACAAGGTCACGATACCTCTCGATGCCCCTACTAAGCTTATAGTTTCTCCTTCACCATTTTGAATTGTTTTTTTCCTTGTTCGTATGGCTTCGATTTCCTCCATTTTAGTCTCTTGGAGGGGAATTACAGAGGCCATCTGAAATTCAATAAGGTCTCTGATGGATCCAACCTTGGCTTTTTTTCAAAGCCTCTGCAATTCTAGGAGAGGATATTCATTGTTTTTGGGTTGAGGAGGCCCATCCACTCAAGGCAGGTTGGACTTGGGCTTCTATTCCTTTGTTTTTTCCTTTTTGGACCATATTGATTAGTGATCTCTCTATTGAATATTGTTTCCTAGTGTACTTTTTCTTGAATCTTCTCTTATGTCTTTGTTTTTCCTTTTGTTGGACTTTTGGGTTCTCTCCATTGGAATTTCTCCTTCCTCAAAGACTTGCCATGATTTCCCTTTAGGGGAACTCTTTCTATTGTCTGGGTTTATGTGGTCGGGGTTTCTTGATGGCTTTCATATTCCTCTGAATAAAACTCTTCTTCCTCCCTGTATTGGGGTTCTTATATGAGGGGAATGGTGCTTGATGAACTAGTGTTTTGGTTATGGTTTTATACATCTTCTCTTTCTAAGTTAGAATCGCCCAAATTCAAAATCATAACATAATGAGGAATTAGGTTGAATTTCTCTTCTTATATCTCCTCAATCCAATTCTTCGTTGACATCACTTAAGTTAGGTGCCTTTCCTCCTATGACGAATAATTAATTAATTAAGTCACCCCCTCAACACCCTTTTGTTCTATTTCTCTATTGACTTTGGCTTAAGTGACCTTTCCTATTCTTTTTGGCTTAATTCATCATTTATTCACCCTTATTTCTCTATTTATTCCCTGTTTGTGCTTGACTATAGTCTACAAGAACATATAGACTTCTAAGTCACTCCCTTATGACATATTCTTGGGAACGGGACATCACAGTCCTCCCTTCCTAAGATTGTTTGTCTTCAAGCAACATCAATCCTGGGTGTTGCAATATATGCTCTCCCTCCCATGTGGCATCCTCCACATGTGGCATCCTCCACTGGAAGTCCCCTCCATCTAACCAAGCACTCCCTTATGACCCTGCTCCTCAATCGACGCTCTCTGTTCTCTATCACCTCCTTCGGCACTAGCTCCAGTTGACCCTCCTCATCCAAAGGTGGCAACTCCTCTGAAATGCTAACTTGTTGTGCCACTTCCTTTTTAAGGAAAGAAATGTGGAACACGTTGTGAATCTTTCTACCCTCCAACAACTCTAACTTATAGGCCACTTCACCTACCTTCATGTTGACCCTGTATGGTCCATAGAACTTAGGATTCAGCTTCTCTTCCCCGCTTCTTTTTAAGGAAGACTATATGTACGATTGTAATCGCAGAAAAACCAAGTCCCCTACCTCGAAACTACACTCTATCCTCTGCATGTCTGCATAGATCTTGTGTTGGTTCCCAATTGCTTGTAAGTTCTCCTTTACCGCCTGTAGAATCCTCCGACTCTCCTCAACCCAGTCTTTGGCCCGCAGAACCCTGTTATCCCCAAACACAGTCTCCACAAAAGAGGGTGCATCGTATCCATACAATGCTTTAAACGGACACAACCTGATAGACATGTGGTAAGTTGTGTTGTAACAATACTCACCCATGTGTAACCATCTCATCCATGTGCATTGTTGCCTCCCCACATAATTTCTTAGATACCCCTCCACCCATTTTTTGACAATATATGTATGTCCATCAATCTGCGGGTGGTAGTTGGTACTCATAGCTAACTATGTGCCCACTAACCTGAAGAGATCCTACCAAAATGCGTTGATGAAGCACCCATCTCTGTCACTGACTATCTACCTAAGTAAATTGTGCAACCATAAAACCTCTCTGAAAAATGACTCCACTACTTGTATGGACTTGTAGTCTGTGGGTATGGAAAAGAAGTGTGAAACTTTGGTCAGCCTGTTGACCACTACAAATATACAGTCCCTACCCTGCACTTGAGGAAGACCTATAATGAAGTCCATAGAAATGCTCTCCCATTTCTACTCCAGAATGGGTAGAGGCTAAAGTAACCCTGCGGGGTGTGTCTACTCGTACTTGTTCTGCTGACAAGTTGTGCACTCTCGGATGTGTTTTAGTACATCATCCTTGAGACCCTTCCATGAGAATCTCTCCCTAATTTTTCGGTAAGTTTTGAAGTATCCCTGATGCCCGACTGTAGGTGAATCATGAAAAACCTTCAAAACCTTCCCTTTTAAGGTATATTCTGGAACCAAGTAGATCTAGTCCTTATAGAAAATGACATCGTCTAGCACCCAATATCTATCATCAACTACTTTTCCATCCAATACCTCACAAGCAAACTTGTTTTTCGAGTAATCCACCAACAAATGTGTCTTCCAGTCTGTGCAAATATCCATCATTGAATTCCATGTTGGCCTCTTGGACAAAGCATCTGCTATAATGTTCCTTTTTCCTTTAACATACTCAATGTCAAAGTCAAAGGATTGGATCTTTGAGACCCACTTCTACTATCTCTTGCTAAGGTCTTTTTGATCCAAGATCAGTCTTCACTACAAACCTGCTACCCACCAAATACTGCCAGAATTTGGTTAAGGCATGCATGATTGCTAGCATTTCTTTGTCGTAAATTGAATAGAGTGTCTTTGACTCATTGAGATTTCTACTCTCGAACACAATGGGATGCCCCCCCTACAAAAAAACTGCTCCAATCCCCAACCCTGATGCGTCACACTCTAAGACAAATTGCCGAGAGAAATGAGGAAGGGCTAGAACAAGGCATGTGTTCATAACCTCCTTCATTTTCTCAAAAGTCTATTATGACTCATCCATCCAATGAAAATCACCCTTCTTGGTTAGATCTGTGAGCGGTGCTC
>CBVK0105715273.1:0-11651 GCA_900067695.1 Picea abies
CATTCGTGTTCCAGCAGTCGTGTTCCAGCATTCGTGTTCCAGCAGTCGTGATTGCATTGGTGTTGCAGCAGTTCGCATTTGTGTTGCAGCATCTGTGTTTCAACTTTTGTGTTCCTGCCTCTGTTTTCCATAAACAATCAAGATTGCCATCAATGACAACCTTGACCATCTGCGTCATCTTCTGTTTTAGCCATATCTCCAACATCCTATTGGATTGACATTAAATCATGATCTATATATCAAATTTCTCTTCCATTCTCTTGGGTTTCTTATTCCTGTCATCTTCACAACCTCTATAAGAATCTATTGCCTTAGTTTGGTCTGTCCTTTGAAGGCATTCTTTTTTGTCCAAGGGAATCTCTATTAGATTAGTCCCCTCCAATGTTTTTGGTGATTCAACCCTACTACCTCAAAGGATGTTCCAACATAGCTTGGGAAAGAGGGGTTACCATATATCTTAGGGAAATTTGGGTCACCATACAACACTTCACTGTTTGATTATTAATATGGTAGATATAGATGTTTTTACTGCATTGTATTAGGGATCAAGATCGATTTTGTTTTGTAGGAAGGTGTAGAAATGTGTTCAAGTCTACTCAAGTGGAGTAAATCTCTCTTAGAGGTCCGCAAAAACTCCAATATTCATCCCAAGAAATTTTAACACCTACAACATCATTCTTCCAAGTGAGTTCTTTCCATTTATCCTCTCTTCCATTTCCATCACTTAGATTAATTAGCTCACTAAAGATTTTTGGTAAATTAACCATAGGCTAGTTTGGTTTCCTTAGTTAATATCATGTTACCATCTAATTGTTGCGAACCCTAATCAAAGTACCCTAGATAACTAAATAAGAGTAAAACCATCATTAATCTAATGGTCTTATCTCTAATACTTCCCTTTCTCTCCTAGGATTTCTTGGTTTTCCCCCAAAAATTAGTGGTGATTCCACTCTCTCCTTCCTCCTTGCAATAGTGTGGTTCCTCACTCTAAATTTCATGCTACAAGATACACATATTCTTGCAAAAGAAGAATACAAATAGAAAACAAAAACAATTAAGAATTGCAAAATTCAAGGCCTTACCACTCCCATGATAAGAAAAAAATTGCATTATCTTAGAATTCAAATTTTAACAGAGAAATAAAAAAATAAAATTGTCATACCTACAAAGTAACAATGGCATGTGCATATTTCTTAGTGCAACTTGACATTTCTAAATATAGAAAGTTGAATGAGATTAAATATCTAAATAATCATATGTAGAAGACTCATAATTATACTTGTCCAAAATATTTACTACCATGAGCATCTCCCATATCAGAGGTCAAACAAAGGCATATCTACCACCTTTGAGATTTGTGATACATAAAAAAATTCATCTCACATAGAAACCTTATTTTAAAAAGGACAACATAAAAATAGAGCTCCAATATACTATTATGATGTGTAATAATAAACATAATTGATTAAAACATTAATACACTTACAACTACAAAAATTAAAATTCAATAAAAATTACAAATACACATAAAATCGACTAGAACAACATTTATATTACCAAATCTAGGAATAACATTTATACGATCAAAATCCAATAATCATACAATTTATTCTAGACCTAATATACAATCATACAATTAGTTCAATTTGTTTTAGACTTAGTATACAATCATTTGCAAACCCATAGGCATATCATGTAGGCATTTCTCATTCTCACAAGTTCCTTCCCATGTGAATGACCACCCAACATAGTCATTAACTTGTAAACATACACCATTTAGACTAAAACCCAAAAATAATCAAAATAACTATACATAAAAAAAAAATGTAAACATAAACACCTGTGCACATCCAACCATGAAGAAGTACTAGACAAGAAACCAAACAAACCACACAACTACAAAAAAAACCAAAGTCTAATATCCCCCTTCTATTTTTGTAATACAAGAAAGAATATATTGGACAAGTAAGACACTATCCCAACTCAAAAGAAATAAGAACACTTATGCCAAAATAGACAAGGGATGCATGTTAGCGCAGTCCCTGCCGAGTGGGAAATATGATGTCAAGTGGGAAATATATGCTGAAAAATGAGACTTAATATAACTAAATGCATAGATAATGAATAATCTTTGTCAAAATATAATTCATATAATAAAGAAAAATATCAGTATTCTTTATGAAAAGAACAATGATAAGAATCAAGTAAAAACAATTAGCATAAAAAATTGTAAAAATAAGAAAAAAAAGAAATTGTTCAATGTAAAGTGTTTAGAGTAAAAACATTTAGCAGAAAACTTTGTAAAAATAAATAAAAAGGTAAAGTGTTCAATGTGGAGTAAAACTTAATAAATAAGTGAAGTGTTCAATGGGGATGTTAGAATATGTTGTAAGCAATGTAAATAAATGAAGTGTTCAATGGGAGATTAGCATATGTAGTAAGCAATGTAAAATGTTTGGAGGTTAGGATGGACATAACCAATGCAAAGTGTCTACATACATATAGCATCCACACCTTCGCACAAGTGTATCCCTTCACAAGAAACATTTATTCTAATAGTTATCAATGTTATCAATAATAGAATATTGTTATGCATATGCTTAACAAAATGTTTTTTTACATGTATATGTATATTAAAAATAAATGTTAGTTATTAATTTAATAAAAATTAATTATAATTATAAATCAATTAATTATAGTTTGCACATATATACCTTCTGCACCTCCGCACAGGTATATCTCTGCACAACAAACACTTAGTAAATAAAATACATCTTAAGCATGGACATATAGTGTGCAGACATATATCTTTCGCACCTCCGCACAGGTATGATCCTGCACATGCGAAATTTTATAACATAGTATTTGTTAATGATGTCTGTTAGTTGGTGTAAAACCAATTTAATTTTTTTTTTTAATATAGTCCTATACAAATAATTACAAGATTAATAATTATTTATTAATTTAATAAAAGTTAATTATACATCTTCAGGATAACGAACACTTAGTAAATAAAATACAGTTGTTCTGTACCTGCACATCATAACTTTGGGACTCATACATGCACTTGTTTTGCACCTATACATGCACCTATTCCAATCGTCTGCTATAGCTGCATAATTAAATTGTTTATTACATTCTCATACACTCACTAGTTTAACACCTATACATTCACATGTTCCAACCATTTGCTAAATGTGCAGAATAAAATTGTGTTTTAAATTCCCACCGCTTGCCTGACAATAAGATGTTGTTTTGAAGGACCAATTAGAAGCCAGGAAAAAAAATTGCTTGCTTGCAACAAAATTAAACTATGGAAAAAAAGAAAGAAATCTTTTGTCAATGTAAAAACAAAATCGCGGTCAACACAAAACCGATTGCTATAGTCCTAGTGTTGCGGAAAGGACTAATACATCTTCAACACAGACATATAGTCCACACAGATACACCTTCCGTAGCTCTGCATAGGTATATCCCTGCACAACGAAGAGTTAGTAAATAAAATACATCTTCAGCACAAACATATAGCTTGAACACATATAACTTATGCACACTCAAACATGTATATTCTTGCACAACAAACACTTAGCAAATAAAATACATAAAAATGATGTAGTTATTTTTGTAAGTGATTGAAATGGGCATAAATGATAGAAATTAAAAATAAAATTTTTGTAAGTGATTGAAATGGGCATAAATGATAGAAATTAAAAATAAAAGTTAATTATTAATTTAATAAAATTTACTTATACATCTCTAGATATACCTTTCGCACCTTCGCATAGTGAACACTTAGTCCAATAGTTATCAATGTTATCAATAGTAGAATATTGTTATGCATATGCATATGCTTAGCAAAATATGTTTTACATATATACATATATTAAAAATAAATGCTAATTATACATCTTGAGAATAGACATATAGCCTGCACGAATATAGCTTCCACACCTCCACACAGATATATTCATGCACAATGAAAATTTAGTAAATAAAATACATCTTTGACACAAACATATAGTCCACAAACATATATAGCTTCCGCACCTCCGCACAGGTATATCCTTGCACAATGAACAATTAGTCTAATAGTTATCAATGTTATGAATAATAGAATATTGTTATGCATATGCATATTCTTAACCAAATGCTTTTTACATGTATACATATATTAAAAATAAATGTTAATTATTAATGTAATAAAATTAATTATACATCTTCAACACAGACATATAGTCTGCGCAAATATACCTTCTGCAACTATGCACATGTATATCCTCGCACAACGAACTCTTAGTAATAAAATACAAATTCAACACAAACATATAGTTTGCACACATATAACTTTCGCACCTCCGCACAAGTATATAACCGCACAACTAACACTTAGTAAATAAAATACATAAAAAAACATGTAGTTATTTTTGTAAGTGATTGAAATGAGCGTTCTTAATAGAAATAATGGCTAAATTTTATAATATAGTATTTGATAATGATGTATGTTAGTTGGTGTAAAAAAGTTTTTTTTTTTTTTTTTAATATAGTCCTAAACAAATAATTAAAATATTAATAATTATTTATTAATTTAATAAATGTCAATTATACTTCTTCAACACAAACATATAGTTTGCACACATATAGTTTCCACACCTTTGCAAAAGTAGAATATCATTATTGTTTATGCAAGAGGAGAAAGATAAGAACAAATAAAAAACAAGTGAAAACATTTAGTATTGTTGAGGTAAAAATATTTAGCATAAGAGTTTGTTAAAAATAATTGCTATCTATTGACACAAGATGGATCTATGAATGAAAGGAAGCATCATATTCATGAATGGATACATCTACTGAAATCAATTGACAAAGTCACCACATTCTCAACACACATAACAAACTCTGCTAAATAATATACTTCGTAATTTGAATTTGACAAGACAATGAAATCAACAAAATGAAACACACCATGCTAGCATATGCAGAAAGAAAATAAGTGAAATGATAAATTAACTAAATCTTTAGTTTGATTGTCTATTGTGGACAAGTAAATGTGTGCAGATATAAAGGAGAGCCATTAAATTGTTGGAGCTTTGCACATAAAATTCAGTGAAAAGTGTAATGTTCAACAAGAAGATTAGCATATGTGGAAAGTAGTGTAAAGTGCTTGGACTAAAAACATTTAGGACAAAAGTTTGTAAAAATAGGCAAGACAAGAAATTATTGAATGTAAAGTAAATCTTACTAATTTTTTAATATCAAGTAAAACTTAATAATTAAATAGTAAATGTTCAACGTGGATAAAAAATTAGTAACTAAGTAAGTGAAGGGTTGAATGGGGGTTAGCCTATGCAGGAATTAATATAAATAAGTGAAGTGTTCAATGGCAAGGTTAGCATATGCGAGAACCAATGTAAAGTGTTTGGAAGTTAGGATAAGGAGTGGAAATTACAAAAGTTGGAACAAGTCTGAAATATAGGTTGTTGAGTTTAGTATGGGAAATAGTTAATTGACTTGATCTTTTGTATTTGCAATTGATTTATAGTTTATTCATTGTGTATGCATTTGAAGAATAATATAAATATTATGGAATCTTTATTGTAAGATGATATAGTTGTGCGAGGGGAACAAGATAATAGAAAATAAATAATAGCACAACCAAATCTTCGGTTTGACTCTTTCCGTGTGTGGAAGTAAATGTGTGCAGATATAAAGGATACCGATGGAATTGTGGATGCTTCACACATAAAACTCAGTGAAAAGTGTGTAGAGGATAGCATGTGACAGAAGCAAAAGATCCAAATTTCTCCGCACAAAATATCATATTTGACATTGGACTATGTTAAAAAAAAAACCAGAAACATGCGACATGAAACTTAGTAAAACGAAATATGTGGAGGCCAGGATGTGCCAGATGCGATGTAGACTTTTTCGATGGCAACATTCACTAAAATAAATGTAAAGTGTCTGGAGGTTGGCATGTGTGAGAATAAAAGTACGTAAATTTCTCTGCACAAAATATCAGATTTAACATTGGACTATGCAAAGAAAATAAAACAGAAACACACAACACACAACTAAGTAAAAAGTAGTACGCAGAGGCCAAGATGTATTGGAAGCAATGTAAAGTGTGTCGATTCCACCATTCGCTCAAATATATGTAAAGTGTGCGGAGGATATGATGTGCAGGGAATGAGAAGCAAAGGGCATGCATTTGTTTGCACAAGAAATGACATTTAACATATAACTATGCAAAAACATCTACCATAAAAATTTGTAAAGAGATTGTGGAGATGAATATGCAGAGAGGCAATGCAGAGTTCACCGAGCCTAGGATGTGCCAAAAGCAATGTGAGGTGCATGGAAACCAGGATGTGTGTGAGACAATGCAAATTGTGCATGACTTAGGATATGCATAAAATAGATGCGATCGATTTCCCTTTACAATACATGTTGCTTGTGAAGACCGTTGAAATTGTGAGCAACACATAAAAAAATTGTTATTGGTATGATTTTTTTTTTTTTAAGTTCAGAAAATACAATGTGCATATGATGAAAGACAAAAAATAGAGTTGAAAAACAACAGTATTGTCAAACTTCTAGCTTAATAGAAAAAGTGTTTTTTCAACCAAAGGTGAGAAAAGACATTGTACAGAAAACTGAATAGATCAAATACAATGCAAAAGTAAACGAATTGTCGATGTTCTAGATTAATAAGAAAACTAGTTCTGTAAATAACACAAATGAAAAACAACACTGTGTAGGAAAGTGTTGGTCTAGTAGACAATGTTCAATGGAGAAAGGCATATGCATTTGCAATTTTCATGCGATTTAAATGGGGCAACATAAATTGTCACCATAGACAACTAAAATGAAACCCGACAATGTAGTTGGTTTCTTAACTAAAAATTCACAAATAAAGAAAGGTGTGAGAAAGGATAAGGTTGCATTCTATTCATTATTTACAATATGCTATAGAGTTTACAAATGATAGCATAGATTTCAAAATAACATTTTGTAGAATGAAAGTAAATATCCACATATGGAAAGAACTCAACATGATATTTCATGATATTTAATTGAAAAATGATAAACAATGAACACATAATTGACTATTCAATTTAAAACTCAAAGGATTGAAAACACTTCTTTGGAAAACACTTCTATGTGAAAACACTTCTTTGGAAAGCACAAAGAAAATATGCAATTGTCTTTTACATAATGCTTGTGAAAAAAGTCTAAAAGTCAAAATAACATTTCCGAGAATACAAGTAAAGTAGCACATATGCACATAACTTAACATGATGTTTCATTGAAAAATCATAAAGAGTTAAAGCAAACTTGAAAATTTAGTTTTAAACTCGAAGCCTAGAAAATCATTAGCCATCTATGTTAAAGATTTCTTTGACAAGTTCAAAAAATATACAATTGTCTTTTAAATGATGTTTATAAAAAGTAAATGTGTTTATCCAAATGGACTGGGATTGGGGATCATATGGACTAGTAAATAGAATAAATAACTGGAATAACGAGAGAAAGATAGTTAGAAAGTAGTGTTAAGTCTGCAGATGACATTAAATAAATAATTGTGACCAATTACTAAGTCAACAAAATAAAAGGATAGCAGATGAAAATGCAAACATTAGGCTACCTACCAAGAAGAAAGTATTATATTAGTCTGGTTTGTCCTTTGTTGTTGTGTATCTGCTTTCATAACATTTTTTGCTTTAGGATTTTGTTGAAGAAATTGTCCGTGGTGGCTATTCTGGGTTAATAATATGTTGCAAGGAATTCTTGACCTGGTTATCAATATCGTTTTTTATTGGGGGGATGTTGATTTATTACTTAACTTGAAGCGCACAAATCTCGTCCTCCATTTCTTTACATTCTAGTTGCATCTATTCAACAGCTGACAAGTGCTCTTCATTGTCATTGACAAATGTAACAAGCCACCATTTCAGTTCTTCTTTAAGAAACTCCATGAGGTTGTTGAAGTCACTAGATAATGAACTCTGCATTGCAACTAAGTCATTGTTAAGCTCGTCTTTAGTGATCATCGTTGAATTTATGAAAAGTTGTGGACCTTACATTTATTTCATGACATCAAATGCTTTTAAATAACATCACCTCTTCTTTCATTGTTTTTTTTGCAAGCACCAGTTGCATCTTGCAACATTTTTATTCATTGTTCCCAACCTTCCTTTATTTTCCGTATTCTATTGCTATTGAGTAATCCTTGTTGGTTTCTTCGATGGTCACTGATACTAATCACCCGTGCAATGAAAGTGTTTAGCTCATTTTTGTAGTAGGATTTATCATGCTGCAAGTCTCTTTGCAAATCTCTAGTAAAACTTAAAGTGCTTTGTGAAAGATCACGTAGACCGGTGTTGAATTCCCCTGCCTGTCTAATTATATCGAGTCTTTTGTTAATGTTATCAACAACATAGACTCTGACTCCATTCAACAATTGTAGGGATTTTTTGATTGGCCTTGAGATTGCTGGAGTACTTGGAGGAGTTTGTTCTATTGAAACTATGGTTAGTGGCTATGCAAATAGTGGTATGGGATTGAATACCTCCTCAAGTTCACTTGTTATTTTTTTCAATTTAATGGTTTGCAACTCTTGTTCCAAAATTGAATCTGCAAGAGCATCCCTTATGGAGTGATGTAGTTGCATGAGTTCAGATGGTGCAACCCATAATACATCGACCACTGACCTTAATTTCTGAACCACCATTTTGTGTTTGACATTGACCCTCTCTATTTGCAGCTTCTTTTCGTTCCTCTTGTATTGAGTATTGTACAATGTTTAGGACTAAATGTCAAAGAACCTGGGTTCCTTTGTTGCGAGGTCCTGTCTAATTTCTTGGCTTTCAATAATTCTTTGGGCTACCTAGTCAAGTAGCTTTGTTCTCTTGATTTCCATATCTTCAATATTTGTTGGAGTTCCCATATCTTGTGAATTGTCTCTATTTGGGGTTTGTTTCCTTTTTTCATGTGACATTGTATGTGCTTGTTCAATATTTGCATGAGGTGGTTTATCACCACCGTGATATCCAGTAGAACTATCATTATTGTCTTCTTCATTTACCTTGTGTTGTTTTGTTCTTTGCTCAGGAAAGGATCTATTACGTGGCAAGAGATTGGAGGAAGAATGGAAATTAGCATTGGTTTCCCCCCTTTGCCTTGGTTTACCTTGGATTTTGGTATTTGAACTTATTTCTATCAACAAGCCTTCGTTGCATGCATTATTTTCCTTTTTTATGGATTCTTAGCGGTTTCTTCATCAAATCTTGTAAAAAGGTTGGTGTACCTTATCGATGCTAAATGTAGGGAGAATAGGCCATTGGGATCAAAAACCCTAGGGGATCTACTTCTTTTAGATTAAATAGACTAAGTGTCTTTGAGACTTGTTTCATATGTGCTATATTCCTGACCATTGTGTCCCCAACTCGAAGAGGAAATGTAATGAATTGATTTTTTCTCTTTCTGTCAGATAGAATACACTAATCTTTATAATGGCGGAAAAATTCCACAACAAAATATCTATTGCAAAAAAATATAGGGAGTATAAGGGAGTTTTCTCAACAACCATACAAGAGGATGTAAGTATGGTTTTTCTCTTGAATGAAAATTTCCCTTCCCTTAATAAAATCTTCATCTTCCTGGGTTATTCTATTGGGATCTGCGCCAACCAAGATGTGTATGAACTCTCTAACAAACTTATCTTGAAAAATGCAAAAATTGAATGGTGCTTTATGTTTGCATAACATCGGGTGCCAGAATTGAACTAGTTTGTTGTGTATATTAACATTTTCCTTGACAAGGATACTCTCAAATAAATTGCAAAAGACAATTGTGAATACTGAATATGCGGCCATGAAAAATATTTGAGTGCTAAAGTAGTTACTTAACTAAAAAAAAAGTTCATTTGATATGACCAATGCCCAATAAAACATGACATCCTTGCAAAATGAAAAGTACAGTGCATATAGAGTTGACCTAGGTATGTGTGAAGTCGATTCACAGCCAACTGCATGAGTGAACAACCATGAAAATTCTAGGTATGGTTCTTGTAGCAAGGTCATATCGATTGTTGAAAGGTTGATCCACATGTTTGCATAAGGTAGAAGAAGGTATCTCAACACATTGGAGCCACCTGCTCGAAAATCCAAGAATGCATATGCATATGCAAGATGAATATTTTTATTTGTAGACAGAAGATGAAGCATTTTATTGAACATTTTCAGAGTAAGCACCATTGGATTCTGTGTTTTCACTGTTACTTTAATCATCCTTGTCCTCGAGTCCAACCTTTGAGCACAACGGGTTACAATTTATTTGAAGTCGAAGACTTCATGAACACAACCAACATTGACATGAGTAATAATTAATAAGAACCATTATCTATGTCACATAAAAGAGGGACATTTACTTTGCATGAGACATATTACCTACTTCTTGCTATTTCTTGGTAAATTAGAGAAAATCATGCTATTATAAATGCTTCAGTTATAGTGCAAATTACATGGCTTGTCAAAATATGTCTTGTGAAACTATTTTGTTTACATACAAAGGGTATTGTGATAGGTATGGCCGTGGAACTTTTACTAAAAGGTCATTTCCACACGTAAGTTAGTTACAAAATACAAGCATCCATAAATTTGTCTCGAGGTTTAGTTTTAATATGGAAATCCATGATAATATGCTAATCGAAGAAAAGAAAGGTGCCATAAATAACTCGGTTATCATGTGAATTACCTGGGTTGTTATAATCGCTGGTGCATAACCATTGTTGCTTGTCATGGATTTGTAGCTTACTACATATACAATATATATGGATCGAGAGGAGTCATGCAATGTGAGTGTCCAATTATGTGTCTCAAATGATTTAGGTTATTCAATGAAAGAATAGAGGGAATCCTAGTCCGACAAGGGCCCATGGATGGACATGGATCCTTATGTTGTTAGGGACCCCTAGTTTGACAGGGAACCCTAGTCAGGAAGGGGAAACTAGTCATGTTAGAAAGTTTAGTGAAATAAAGAATGAATCCATAAAGTTAATCTCTTTTTTAATGTTTTGAATCTTAGCGATTTAAAACCATGCATATATAATGAAAAACCTTTACAAACGAGGAGATTTCTTTAGTGTAGAAGATTGCTAAATTCATCTAGATCTAGTGAGGTTGGAGATCACAACCATTTTCAAGTGGTTCTCAAGTTGATCCGTTGCATGATGGATCAATGCAATATTTTGCTAGTGATGATTTTGGGGCAATTTGAACATACAAATGAGAGAAAAGGATATTTGTGCAAAGAACAAAAATACGTCAAAACATTTCCCAACTAATGGACTCATGGGGATAATGGTGACCAAGGAGAAGGAGGTAGGTAGGTATTTATATACAGGTGTTGGTGCAATTATTTGCATAATATATTACCAAACATAAATTATCAACCGGGATTCGTAATCAGTAGAGTTGATGCACTGTATGTGTCGATAACAGATAGGTTCCTATGTTTGATGTGTATAGCCCAATCAAGAAACATAACACTCTGTTTTCACACTTCAAAGATAACACTCTTCACGCAATTCAAAAATTAGAAAGCAAAACTCATAAACAAGCATATGATCTAAAATTCTTGCTTAGGTGATG
>CBVK0105715296.1:0-31373 GCA_900067695.1 Picea abies
AGTAAAATAATATACTTTTTGGTTTAAAGGATTAATAATTGGTATAATTGATCATTATTGATTCACCTCCCCTCTTAGTAATCCAACAAGTGGTATCATAGTAGGTTCCTTCGAAAAACAATTTAACCACTGGAATGAGATCATAGGTTATTTTGAGAATGGAGTACCAATGTGTAATGGTCATAATGGTTTAAAGTATGTGATATGGAGTGGAAGGACGCAAGTATTTTTTAAGGAACATGGATATGATATTTGGAGATCAATTGCTACAAGATATGATAGTTAAAAAAGCGAAAAGATTGCAACCAAGAAGGAATTGAGGAAGAATAATAAAATAGCAATGGATTTCATCCAAAAAGGGCAAAGACTATAGCCAAGAAGGAATTGAGGAAGAATAACAAAATAGCAATGGATTTCATCTAGGAAGGATTACCTAATCTAGTAAGAGAAAATGTTGGTAAATGTTCATCAGCCAAATAACTTTGGGATAAGTTACATAATGTCTATTCTTCACCCATCACAGGTTCAAAAAATACCAAAGAAGATGCAGGTATAGAACAAGAATAAATATGTTCATCATGTCAGATAGATTCAAAAGATGAAGTGTATGAAGAAGTAGAAGTTGATTACAAAAAACACTTGATTAGTGCAATTGAATATCTAAGGAAAGAAAGAGAAGAAAAAAAGTCACTCAATAAAGAATTGATGAAGTAAAAGGCAAGTGTTCAAGGTTCTGAAGAAGCTCAACAGGTCAGCAATAATTTAAGAGCTCATCTAGAAGAGGCCAGAAGAATTGAAGAAAGTCTAAAATATCAAAAGCAATATTTAGAAGCCAACATATAAGCACAAAAGGAAGAAGTAGAAAAGAGAGAAAAGATATCTCATCTCATCTCAAGGAAAGAACCGATGATTTAAACCAACTTTGGAAAGAGTTTGGTCAAGAAGAGAGAATACTCGAAGAAGAAATAATTACATTGAATATCAAACTTGAAGAAGCAAAGAGAACACAATAGTTAATGAAGTCTCAAATAATGAAGAAAGAAGAAGAGGTTGAGAAGCTTGAAGAAGAATTTTTCACACTAAGAGTCAAATTCATCAAGCTCAACAAGAATGTTGAAGATACAGAAACATTTACATCTGTAGTAGAGAATGAAGAGAAGCACTCTAGGTTGCTAGAAAAGAAGAATGAAGAATAGAGCAAGAGTTATGCAAAAGTACTCAAATGAATGAATCACGGTCAAACAAAATGTAAGAAAACTAATAAAGATACATCTTCAATAATACCATCCATGTTTAAGACACAAAGAAGCTCCAATCATGATCATGATCAGTCAAGGTAGAAATTCAGAAGGATTACACGACAAATAAGATTAGTTACTCCCAGGTATGTAAATTTATTTTATGTTCATTGTTTTTATTGTACTAACTTTGGACATAAGGTTAAATTTATTTTATGTTCATTGTTTTTATTGTACTAACTTTGGACATAAGGTTGCAGATTGCAGGGATTATAAAATAAATGTTCAAACAATAAATTCTTATGTGGCCCCACATAACATTGAATTTTACAAATGTCATAACTATGGACACATAGCTCGTGATTGTATAAGCATGGTCAATACTTCCATGAAATAAAACATGGATATCAAATATAAGAAAGTATGTATAACAAAACAAGAAGAAAAGGTGAACAAAGACCAAGTCCCAGAGATCATAAGATTGATAATAAAACGAGATGAAGACAAATCTACAAAGAAAAAGGAAGATGTCAAATAGAGAAAGGTTTGGAAAAGAAATGAAAGAAAAGGAGGACAACTAAATAAGGAAAATGTTCAAGATATTGTACCTTCAGGTATTGTAGTGAAATATGAATGCACATACAGAAAAAAGGAAGTCATGGTTCAAGAAGATGTTGAATCTACCAATGAAGATGATGATGACTCTGTATCAGAGAAGAAATTATTCTGAGCCATCTGGCTTAGAGACTCCCAGGTAATATGAATATTAGATGGGGGTAGTCTATGTTGTAGTTGAGACAGACCATAGAAGCATCCTTTGAGAAGCTTATAGAGTTTTAGTAGACAGATCCAAAGTAGTCAATTAGTAGAAGTGCAATATGATAGATTAATCAGTTGTAGTAGTGAAGACTTCATGATACTATAGTGATAGATGGGTCAACATTATGGATAGTTTTGTAGAAGAGTCTTGGAAAATATGGAAAAAGATGGATTCATAAGAACACTTAACAACTTTGGAAAAATATATGACAGGAGACGAGAACATGGATTCATAGATTGGTTTAGAGAGTGGTTCAAAGACAAAGGAACATTATCATAATGGATGATAATTACACAGAAATATTTGAATGCTTATTCTTGAATGCTTTTCATATATTCTAGTTGATTACACAAGGAAGCACCAATGGAAAATAACTCCAAAAGGAAGCAGGTACATGAAGACTTATATTTTTTCTACAAAACATCTTGCAGTGAAGTCAAGAGAGAGAAACATAGCCAAAAGGATAGGTATAAATATCATTTAGATAAGTTGTTAGACATAGAGGTATGATTTCATGGGAAGAGATTCATCAGATACAGGATAGATAGTTACATTCTTGGAGAGAGAACAGAGGCATGTTTCCAGGGGGAGAGATTGTCATAAGGGAAGAATGAGCGATATGACTTCAATGTTGCATCAGAGTGATACCCTTTTTCAAAGGGGGATATATTATTCATATGAAGGGAGAGAGTGTAATCATAGGCTTAGAAGCACAAATAAAATATCAAAGGAATTTAGACAGGGGAAGTAGGCCCAAGGAGATCTCAATGAGGGGGAGTATCCCTAAGGAGGGATACCCTTTTCCATTGATGTCAAAGGGGGAGAGATAGAAATATTGATGAGGATTATAAGCATGAATGTTATCATGAATAAGTGTTTCCATAAATTTTTGTATTTCCAACAATGCCATAGGGGGATATTGTCAGACAATTGTCTTAGGTTGATAGACAGTTGGTATGGATTGTTGGTTGTCATCAATGTCAACCATTGGAGAGTGATATTGTATATTGATGTAAACCCTTAGTGATTGATGTCAACCCTTGGAGAAGTCTGGTAGCAAATTCTGGTAGGACAAAGGCATGGGTAATGAACCCAAGTTTGGTTGAGGAATAATTTAATGAATATCAATGTATATGTAGGTAATCGTATCCTATATGGATAGTACATGTCATGCAATTTCTGGCGATATGTGGAACGTCACATAACTGCTCACGGTTAGATAGTTATGGACTTGTGAAGTTGGAGAACCCTCATGATTTATCTAGAATCCCCTAGAAGGTCAAAGAAGTCAAATTACTCTAGAAACTCCTATAATAAGTTGACTATTCAAAGTGGGTGAAACTAGGATTTAATCATCGATATAGTTGTTGCATTAAGAAAATAATTAAAAATAAATTAGTTGCAACAAAATATGGAGGTCGTTGAGGAAACATATCCAAGTAACTGTGATAAAAATTTTAGTTTGTGGGTCATTGTATTTTTGGCGTTACACTTTGTGGAAAATAGGGTTTGTGGCTAGTCCTGAAACTTGTCTAAAACAAGTGTTTCAGGTAAAAATGTGATAACATTTTCATAACAGATCCAAATTCAGTAAGACAAAATGATTGGTTGGAGTACATTTAGTATTATGTCGCATACCATTTTCATATTAATACAGAAAATATTACATGCGAGAAATTCTCTACAAGTTCAATCTATAGAATAATCCAAAATTCAACAAGGTATGACATTTTTTCTATAACTCCTTTTCTGGGAGGTTCCAAGATTTGAAACCTAGAGAAATTGTAGAAAAGACACTGAAGAACATTGTGTACTATTTTTAAAGATTTATTCATTCCAGGTACATAGTTATGATTATTACAAGTTAGGGTTTTTGACTAATCCAAAATTAGTCATGTGAGACTAAAGTAAAGTTTGTTGAAAAAGCTAGTCTCTTATTGTTAAAGTTAAAGAAGGTTTGTAGGTATGTGATAATATACACCAGGTCTGTTACAGAGTTACAAATCATATCTGGATGATGAAATTTGTGAGGGATTTTGGTTGAGGTATGTTACAGATAGAGGTTGTATAACAGTGAGGTTGTGGCACATGGTTTGATGTAATGTTTTATGGTATTTGGTTATGGATAGTGTGATGTATTTCTATAGAAAATTTGATGGTTATATTGGTATATGTATTTGGTATATGGTTGAGGTACATGTTAGGTACATGGTTTTGACAAGTAGTTGATGAGTTGGCACATACATGAGGTGTATTGTTGATGATGTTAATACATCTTCATGAGTCGTATTTGATGAGTAGTTCATCCATGATTGGTACATACTTGGTACATGGTTGGAGGCGCTTGTTAGTAGTATTATTGACGCATGGTTTATGGATGATGTAGAATACTTGTATTGGTATATTATTAGAAACAGATATTGATCTTGGTGATGATTATGATTTGTTGTGTTATGCTTGGTTGATGCACATATTGGTGATATTGTGCATATGGTTGAGAGTTGTCATGGTGATTGATATTGGTGAGTAGATATGATTTGGTTGATAAGATTGATGAGACAGGTTGTTTGGATAGGTTATTGTGACAAGTTATTTGTACAGGTTTGGTGCATGGTTAATGCACTTGTTTATGGTACATGATGAGGTATAGGTTGATGTATGGTACATGTTGGAACAGATTATTGGTACATGTTGTTTACAGTTTATTGGTATAGGTTGTTACAGGTTTTTTGGTGCATGTTGATTGGTATAGGTTTACAATAGTATATCTCATAGTGATAGTGTGACAGTGGTTCCATCATTCTTCTTGTGTTTCAGGGTAGTTGGATGGGGGAATGATAGGTGGTTGTAGCCACCTTTCGGTTGTAGCTGGAGAACATAGGGGCTTGTAGCCTCCTTCTGGTTGTAGCCAAATAATTGGGGAGTTGAATCTTCCCTCAGTTTGTAGCTTGAGAAACTAGGGGGTTGGAGCCTCCTTCCAGTTGTAGCTAGAGAATTGGAGGTTGGTGCTTCCTTGAATGTAATTATTGACATATAAGAAAATAATTTTGTGGTTTTCTCCCACATTAGCTTTCCACATAAATATTGGTGTATTGTGCATTGTGTGGATGTGTTTGTTATTGTTTATTATTCACTGATGAATTTTAATGCTTATGATACAGTAAGATATTGATGATGAACAAGTGAACATGGTTGAATAAGTAAAAGAACAGACTTTGCAATTTAAGGGGTTAATAATTAGTATAATTTTTCATTACTAATTCACCCCCCCTTCCCCCCTCTCAGTAATCCAAGAAGATCTTCATCTAGAATGCTATTTAGAATATATAATTAGTATAAATAAGAGCAAGAGGAATGATAAAGCTTTGTCTTGAGAATTATTGTATTAGAGGTATTCTTCACTAGAGGTTTCCCCCTCAAAGAGGCAAGTGAACATTGTTTCCTATCAATAAAGGTATTATTTTGGTGTTGTGGTTCCATATATTATTCTATTTCGTTGTTATATTTCTCTTCGTCGTTGTTGTTCCACTAGTGTATACTGTAATATTTATATTTTATTATATTATAATAGATATGGTTCCTCAGATGTACTGAATGGGTGATGAAGAGAACAAAAAGTGAGAATATTTGTAAATATGATCTACTACCACCATGATGAATGTTTTATTGCTTGATTTAGGTAAGCCAACTATCAAATCCATAGAAATATCCATGTAAATAGTAGGTGGAATCAGGAGAGGTTGTAGTTTTCCTAATTTTTTTATGATTTATCCCTTATGTAAATGACAGGTATCACATTCAGTCAAAATCTTGTGGATATCTCATTTCATATCTTCCTAGAAAAAAGAACATTTAACATCTTCATAGTTTTTGGTAAATCCTAAATTCCTAGATGTGGGTGATGCATGAAACTCACAGATCATATTTACGGTTTAACATTTTTCTTAAATATAGGTGATATTTAAAACAAGGATTTTGATTGTGCCAAGACTACCCTAGAGAAGATTGTGAGTCCTGTTGCAATTTTTGGATCAGCCTATAAATTTTGAGGTCTTACAACCATTACTGGTGAATGGCCTAAAGCCAATCTGCTACAATGAATCAGACAAAAAAGAGGGACCTTTCGTCTTCATGTTTCCTTGAAAGAGCATCAATAACCATATTTTCTTTTCCCTTCTTGTAGATGATATCATAATCATATCCAACTATCTTGGTCACCCATTTTTGTTGCTCTGGATATGAAATTATTTGTTCCAGAAAATACTTGAAGCTACGATGATCAATTTTAATTTGGAAGTGTTTCCCCAATAGATAAGGATTCCATAGATCTGCTACATGCCAAAAAAAAAAATTTGTTTTTCATAGGTTGATTAGACCAAATGTCTCTCTGACACTTGTTTGCTAGTGAAATCCCAGGTTAGTAATCTTGCATGAGGACTTACCCAATTCCTTTCTAGGAGGCATCACATTGCAGGACAATTATTGGTGGATTCTAGGAGTGTCGGGATAGGAGTCGAGAACATATCCTATTTCAAGTCTTTGAAGGATTTATTAGCTACGGGAGTCCAACTAAAAGAATTATTTTTAAGGACAGCAGTGAGAGGAGATGCAATTTTTCCATAGTTCTAAGAAAACTTGTGATAATATAGCTCCTTAAGCCCAAAAACGCACGCAAGATTTTAATAATTTTAAGGATAGGCCACTCCTTCATAGATTCAATTTTCTTAGGGTCCACACATATAGCATCCTTACCAACAATATGACCTAGGAACGCAACTTCAGAGGATCCAAAAGCACATTTAAAAATTTAGAGAATATTTATTTTCTTAGACAATAGATGGATATCTTGATCCACATGGGTAAGATGGGATTTCCAAGTTTGAATATAGATGAAAATATCATCAAATAAAAATAAGACAAATTGATGGAGGAAAATATGGAAGACATGATACATGAGACTTTGAAAAGTGGAGGGGGAATTACACAGGCCAAATGGCATCAATGATAACCCATAGTGACCCTCATGAGTTCAAAAGTAAGTATTCAAAATATCTTCCTCTTTCATACATATTTGATGGTATCCAAAATGAAGGTCAAGTTTGGTAAAGTATTGAGAACCACTCAATTCATCCAAAAGGTCATCAATGGAAGAAATTGGAAATTTGTCTTTGATTGTGAGTTTGTTGAGGGAATGAAAACCAAGACACATATACCATGTGCCTTCTTTCTTGAGTACCATGTCTACTGGATAAGAATAGGGGATAGTAATAGGAAAAATAACACTTGCTTCTAGCAATTCTTGAACAATAAATTATTAAATTCAATTTTCTAGGAAAAGGGATGTGGATAAGGGTAAAAATTGGGAGGAATACTTCCTGGTACTAGAGGAATTGAATGATCATGGATGTCACGGGAAGGGGTAATTCCATGGGGAGGATAAAAATAGTGTGGTGTCAGTATTGTATACATTGGAGATCATGGTGCACAGAGGGTGTCTCAAGGAATTGAATGGAATGGAGTTGGGAAATAATGCTAGAATTACCTTTTTTAAGTATCTTTCCATTCAATGGGAACTGATGATATCAAGTGAGAATTTCATGATTCCTTGTAACTTATATTGTTTTCCATCGTATTGGAATTTCATGGTTTGGTCCTTAAAATATAGAAGGATAGGGTCTTGAGTGCATAACCATTTAGCACCAAGCATTATGCCACACCCACCCTTGTCAATAGAAAACATATGGTATTTTAGGTGGTACTGAAGAATTTGTAGGCACATGATTTCACAATGCCTGCCACATTTCATGGAACTACCATTAGAAATCATGTTTTGAAAGTTGTTGAATGCATGGATATAGAAATTGATTTTTTGGGAAATGTGACGATGAATTAAATTGAGGTTTTTGGGAGAAGAAAAGTTAGTAGGGAATACAATGAAATTAGAAGTTTAACTTCTAGTGGATCAGAGGGTAGAGTAAGATCACCTAAAGGGGGTAGCTCTTCCAGAATGGAAACATCGACCTTGTCATCAAAAACATCCTCAAAAATGTCCATAAAAAAATTGTTTTCCTTACACTTGTGCCCATAAAAAATATTTGTCATCACAATTATAGAAAATAACCTTAAGTTAACATTCATCCATTTATTCCCTAGTTAATTTCTAGATCTTGAGAGGAGTGGAAGAAGGGGAGGGATTGGTTTGTCAATGGAGAGGAATGAAGGAAGGTTTTATCTTTTGGCTGGAGACACTTTTTTGTTCTTCAATGGCTCTTTTAGTAGCTTCCAACCAATCCCGAGGGTGATCCATTAGGACCAAGGTGTAGAATTCATCCTTGAGGCTACTGATAAAGAATTCCTTGAAGAAGGAATTTAACATGACCACAATTTTGAAATCCAAGTTCTCAAAGGAGGTTATAAGTCTTCCACTATGCTAGAATATTTCAACTTTGTCAAATGGACTAAATGGTGGGTTTTAGTGTCAAAACATTCATAACTATTTGCAACAAACTGTGTCCAAGATACATGCCCTTGACATGATTTTTTATGCCATTGCCACCATTGTTGAGGATCTAGAAAGAGGACACATAATGAAGTTTGGACAACTAATTAGTAATTCCATGCAAGGAGAAATAATGTTTCATTTGAGATACCCAACCCATGGGATCCAAGCCATCAAATTTGTTCACCTAAACTTTGGGAAGACGAGGGTCATGATGAAGGGATTTAGAATGAAAGGCCATAGTGTTACACATCAAAATGTCACAAAGTGTCATACGCACCTTACTAAGTGTTGCATGCAATTTTCCAAGTGTCACATGCACTTTTCCAAGTTTCCAAACTCGCTAACACCATGAATTTTTTTTTCTATGATCCTTAAGTCATGTTGGAGGAAGAAACCCATCATTTCAAGGCCCAAAACATGCCTTTTACTTTAGAAATCGACCATTGTTTGAGAATTCATGAAGGGTGGCACCCCCTTGTCCATGTTCAGGGATCCCCATTGTATTATGGTGGCACTCCCATTTCCTTGTTTAGGAAGCACCACTGGTGCCCTGTCTTGAACTTAGGAGGAGCACAAGTTTGGTTAGAGAAAAATATGCAGGATCCCACCTTTTTCTAAGGGAAAAATCTAAAGAGATGGGGTTGGTTTTGCTCGAATCCTATCCTATGGATCTATCTTTGGATTAAATACCAATTCATGGAGCCATATTCGCAACCACTTCCCTAGATAGTCCATGGTGGTTGAGCCTCCCAATCCTATAAATTGAAGGCATTTCCAAGGTGAAGGGAAATTTGTTTTAGGTGTCAAACCTTTGATCATGTGGGAAAGAATCCATTGAAGAATCAACATTTTTATAACAAGACTTTCATGTAATGGCTAGACAAGGACATCTTGGATAATATTTTGACGACTTCAACTTGATTGATTATATTTATGTGGTGAGATTTATTACCATAAGTATTTGAATAAACCACAATGTTCTCGATTGTTTGTCTACATTTTGGATCCATATAAGGATCCATATTCATGAAAAGAAGCCTTAAGAAAAATATAGGAGAGGAGCAACAATAAGTACTAAAGAGGCAAGGAAGGAACCCTAAAATTCAGCTCAATAAAACCCTAAAAGTTGACTAAAATTAAACCTAAAAATAAATTAAGTAATAATTATTTAAGGCATTAATACTAACCGAAACCCTAAAAAGCGTTAATAATTATTAATTAATTTATTTTTAGGTTTCTTTTTAGTCGACTTTTAGGATTTGATTGAGCCGAATTTTAGGGTTCCTTCCTTCCCTCTTTAGTTCTTATTGTTGCTCTTCTCATGTATTTTTCTTAAGGCTTTTTGTCCTAAAGATGGATCCTGATATGGATCTGAAACATCGACAAACAATCAATAATACTGTGATTTATCCAAATACTACTAGTGACATCAACATGATTTGTAGGTTCCTTGTTTTGGCTTTCCATTTAATATCAACTTGGCTTATTCCTTTGATTACGATTGTTCATTGTAATTTTTATGCTTAAGTCAAATGGGGTATAGATATATATTATTTATCTAATCACATAGAGTAGCATAAATAATTTCTTTTTCATTCATCGTAGGTCATGAATCACACTAAGGATCTTGGTGATCAAGCCCAAAGATTGGAGCAACAAGGACGAACATAGAAACAAAGTACACCACTCTTTTTACGTTTCTCATTTTGATTGGTAATGGAATAGATATACAAGTAAAATAGCAACCATTTGTTTACTTTTTTCTTTGGACCAAGGAAGAGGTCTATTTCCAAAGGGGAGCTTAACCTATCTGCAGGGTAATATTTCGCATAACAAAAAAATGGCGACTCCACTAGTGAAGGAAATTAATTAGTCTTTCCTTTGCTTTGTCTTAAATCCTTTTCTATAATTGGATTTTTTTTTTGATGCTTGATTCTAATTCATTTCCCCTTCCCTATTCTTTATTGAATATTTTTCAGAGTAATTGATTGAGTCTCTACTGAGTTATATTTTTTTGAAGCCATTTTTAAGAATTTCCAAGACCAACGCTTCCCTGGCATGGCTACCAGGGTGCCACTGGCCTGAATGTAACTCCCCCTTAGTATCCTATGGAGTGCCATAGCGCTTGGTTCCTTTGGTAATAGGGACATTGTTCTCTCCTTTTTGGTGGAATTATGAGTTTCTTCTTGGTTTTGCTCAGTTTGTTGTTAAGAGGCTTTTATCCCAGAGTCTTTTGATTTGTCTTTGACTTTGTTTTGATAGAGAAATTGACATTCATCAGTCATTTCATTTCCTTATTTGATTTTGAAAAATTCTCCTAGTTTTTAAACTGTATGGTCCCCTTGGTTCATCCTACCTTTCAATTTTCTAATCTTTGTCTCACAAAGTTTTTTGATTGTTTGATTGGTTAGAAGTTTTCATCAACTAGAGTTTGCAAAGGTTGTTTGGTATTAAGGCTTTTTTGTCCTCATTGAAACATCTCACATTTTCCATGATTAGGACTCTCTTGTTTACCACAATGCAACCTTGAATATGGATTCTCGTTGCTCATTTTTTTAGGATTGTCCATATTGATTTTCTTCTTTGTCCATCACATTTTTTACTCCTTGATTAAACGAGTTATCTCACACTTTGTTTCTTTTAGTTCTCAATCAATTTTTTTGGTGCACTTTGTTTGATTTCATTTTTTTCCTCATATTTATTTGTTTTAAACATTGATCTCTTTCATTCCAATTGAAATTAAAGAAGCATAAAAGTTTGCATGTCTCATTGCAAACATAATTGAACAAAGAAAATTTTGCATTCTTTAGGAAATTTATTTTTGTACACGTTTGGAAAAGGGTTAGTTTTTCATGTGCATTTGGATTTCATAAACATTTGCTTGGTATTTTGGCATCACCTTACTCCTATAAATTGAAAAGTTGCATAAGATTTGAGTACTTCCTTGTGTTAAGAAGAATATAACTCTTCTCCTTCCCATACATAGAATTCATCGAAAAGAAAGAATTGCATCTCATTCTTTTCCATTCTATCGGAGTCACATTTCACACATCATCAGTTTCATTTTCGTGAATCTTCTGAGTAAAAATTCATTAAAATCAACCACGTGCTAATAAAATCCATTAGACATTTTTGGTTTTGAGAACACCAACAACAACACCAGATTAGGGTCTTTGGACTAGGAAAAGTGAGTAAATTTAGGGTCTTTGGACTAGGAAAAGTGAGTAAATCGTCTAAGACTACTAAATACACTATAGAACACTAAAGAATGAGAGAAACCAATTTTTGTATAAGCATAGTCGGGAACCCCCTGTAAAATAGGGGATAAACATGAGGTCGTGTGCAGAACAACAATGAAGATTACCCCTCCAAAGCTTGACCAATCATACCAGAAAGAATGTATATTGGCAATTTTTCTGGAGAGACGGCTGGTTTCATTTGGTATCGATGCTTCATGAATCCAAAATCCATTCTAGGTCCTCAGTTTTCTTACCGATCTGCTCGCCTTTAGTTATCTTGAATAATTTCATACTTTTACCCTTCCCATACATTTGGTCTCGACTATCGACTGTACCTTCTTGGCCTCAGTTTTCTTACCGATCTTCTTGCCTTTAGTTATCTTGAATAATTTCATACTTTTACCCTTCCCATACATTTGGTCTCGACTATCGACTGTACCTTCTTGGAGGTTTGTTGCGAGTTGGTAACCTTAGTGTCCTTTCATAGGTATCTACATAGGTGACTGTGGGGGGATTCCCATGGTACATGGGGAAATCATCGTATCATACCTATAGTACCCTTGGAGGGTGATCCCATGAAAGCAAGGCTTTCTTTCACCGAGAAGGGTTGTTACGTGGAGTTCAGTGTAATTTATTCTCATTTCTTTGTTGGTAGCTTGAAATCTCGTCTTCGAAAGATCCTAGAACCTATTATTTCTTGGTTGATTGATGTTATTTTTATTTGGAGTGTGTTTCTTTGATTTTTGTAGTTGGCCTTAGGGATCGTTAATTTTTTTTGGTTTGAAGATCTCACAGTATGCAAGGTTTGGATCTTGAAGTTAAGGAACCTCAACATAACCCTTCTTACGAAGGAATGATTAGAGATCAAATTTCTGAGACTTGGAGTGTAGCTCTTGGAATTGACCAATATGTAGAAGAATTGTTCACAACCTTTGTGGAAATCCTTGTATCTTAAGAAAATCCTCTTTCTATGGATAAACTCTACCTACAACTCATTGATACAACATCCACTATATATCTTGATGCCTATTTTTCTTGCCATTTACCAACTAGTAAAACCACTACATAAACTTTTAGAATGAATCAAATGAATTTTTGGTTTGCAGAAGGACTTGAGAATTTACCTTTATCCACAAATCTTGCGGTTCATTCTGCTGGTGATTCTCCTTTAATGGGAACATTGGTGACCTATGTAACCCCAAAAAAATCACTTGTGAATACATATCCCTTCACAAATGGGTTATGTATTATTCTTTCTTCTCTATTTTCACACAGACACACACCAAGTGCTTTACTTGGTCGTTCCATTGGTCAAATGGTCAGTATTCAATTTGTTCACACAACCATGGTTACAAAAGATACCAGTCTATGTCCCATTCTACAAATGGAAATTTCTTTAGTTTGGTCAATATTCAATGGGAGGCCAACCTTCAATTGGGGACAACCTTCACCTACAGGGGAAAATATTTGCTAAGAGACGACCTTCAGCCATGGGGAAAATTCCTATGTGGGTGCAACATCAAAAAACCTAGGTACAAGCTACTCCTTCGATTCGTTCTATCCCTACTTCCACTGGCCTGTAATATGTACAACCATATCGAGTAGTTCCTAATCCTTTTTGGGGTCAAAATAATATGGTGCACATTCCTCAACAAGGAAATTTTCCCTTTAAATATGTAAACCCCATGATTCCAACATAAAAATCCCTTCAAACACTGTATATTGGAGGTCCATCAAACTAAACACAATACAGTAGGTGGTTGGACAATCTAGACAACCTAAGAAACCACCATACGTGGAAGGAATATCTAGTTTTTTTATCTCGCCACAACCTGGATATGGTCTTATTGGTGTTCCCATGCCACATGGTTACTACCATTATCCAAAAAATAACTGATGACTTGCATTCTTGGTAATGTTAGATATTCCAAATCTATCATGTTTGATAATTGATCCCATTCAACATACCTCGTTTTGGCTCACCATCCCTGCCAAATTATCATTCAACATCCTGAAATTTAATGAAAAACATCATGAAGATACTAACAATCATGTTATGAATTTATATTTATGGTGTTCTTCAAATATTTTATGCATGAGTTCATTCATTTAAGTATTTTTCAGAGAACACTTACAGGTGCAATAACCAAATGGCATATTGATTTGTCACGTAACTCCTTTGTTGACTTTAATTTTCTTGCCACATAGTTTCTAACACATTTCCAGTTTCCTATATGGTACAAGACTGATACAAAGCTCTTGAAATTTTTCTGAAAATCCTCTTCCACCCACATATTTGATCATATTCATGAGTGGAGGCAATGAAGATGATTAATTAAAGCTCCAATTCCGATCCAACTTCTTGCATATTGGTTTTCAAAGTCACTATTACCACCCATTTCCTGCGATGTTTCCATAGGAGGGGTTGTTACTGAGGAGTAGGATATCACTCGTGATCAATATTTTTACTTGGTATATTTCCAGTTTGGCATGCTTTACGATGTGATCCCTCATGCTCCTCTCCCATCAAATGTTTTGAAAAGACGTGCTTTAGAACTAGGTTCTGTTTTGAACACCAAAACTACTTCCACTCCTACTCATACCTTCGAGGTGAATGTGGTGCAATACACTTCATCTTAGAAACCAGGAGGTAAGAAGAAGAACAAGGTTCAATCCAACAAATCTTCTAACCAACAGGATACTACAAAGAGTGTTGATATTCAACCAAAAAAGAAAGTTAAGTTTCCTTGCATTATTTGTATGGAGGACCACTACACAAAATATTGTCCTCATCGAGAGGAAGTCAATAATTTTTTGAAACATACCTCACTACCCATAATATTAACTGACCCTTTCCTCGTTCAACAACAACAACTAGTTGCACAAATTGCCCCCCTCTGCAATGGGGAGACGCAGGTCATTCCCACCATTGGGATGCTTCCTCAAGCGCCTCTCAAGTCTATATGTGTAAGGAGGAAGTTAATTTGATGACCCAATAAAATACTTATGTCACCCTTCCAGGTAATCAAGCCAATGGAAAGGCCATCGATCAACCCTCCACATCCACTCCTCTTCAGATTGAGTGCCCAATTTTTGACGCATTGTTGCACCTTCCCAAGGGAACAATTTGAAAAGAGACATTTAATTCAAGTGCCCACGCCACCCAAAACTACAATATTGTCGAATACTTGGCGCAAGCACCTTGTGCTATATCAGCCCTCAAAGTTCTACAAAATTGTCGAATTCAACGTAGAAATTCATTTTCAACCATTGGAGCTATGGATCCAAAGAAATCAAATATGATCACATTTAATATGGATTATTTTAAGGTGATTATGTCCCACAACTTAGCATTCCAAATTCAATTTTTCATTGGAGGAAAGAACATCCATCTCACTATTTTCGATGAGGGAGCCTCCACCTGTGTCATGTATTTGTATTGTTGGAGAGCCATTGTTTCTCCTAAACTTAAGTAGTACCCTACCTCCCTTAAATCATTTGATGGATGTGGTTTCCAACCTCACAAATTCTTGTAGTCTTTCATTGTGGCATTGAAGGGTAAAATTGTTTCGATCGATATTGAATTGGTTGACGCACCCCAGATTTAAAATTTGTTACTTGGTCATAGTTGGTTCTATGAAATGCCTGCCATCACATATTCAATATTTTGTATCTTACAATTTACCTCTCAAAGCAAAATTGTCACTATTGATCAGCTTGATTATTTCACTCCAGATCTCCACAATTCTGCAACGAATAATGCCCCTTTTCTAGGTTATAGTATTTATTATGAGAGTGGAGGAGTAGGTCTCTTTAAGGATTCCTCGCTCAAGGGGATTTTTCATTTGCCTCCTCTTGACACCCCGTAAGTTTCCAAATTAAATATGATTTTAACTTAGGTGCAACAATCACTAGAATCACTTGATCGTTTGGTAGTACCTGGTCTTTATGAGCATAGTTCTTTTCTTGTGTCAAGCTCATTAAAATATTAAATATATGCTTATGAGCATAGTTCATTTTCTATGTCAATCGCGTTAAAAAATGAAACATACCCCCTTCCATTTGAATAGAGTCTTCCTATAGATCAAATATTTGAACCTCCTTTTCCTCAACCTAGTGAAAATATTCATATTAGTAGCTATATGCCTAAATGATGAAAGAAGAAGAGTCGAAGAAGGTAATGATGCTTGGGGGTAGGTCTCCAGCCTATCGACATCATGCTAGCGATAATTCACTAGATTCTACCACATACTCTAGGGGAAAAATACCTCTAAAGAGACATGTTGCTAAGAGTGATCCTCGCTTGGGGGTCATTCCCATTGTAACATATTAGTCTTTTCTAGAATGAGCACAGTCTTTATTATTTATTGTTCTCGTAAATACACGAGAATAGGTTACGAAACTCCATATTTTTTATTTCTCATTCTCATTACTACATGAGAATAGGTTACCAAGTATAATTTTATCTGTTTTTTGGACTTGTAAAAGTTATACCAAAAAAGAAGTCTTTTGAGTCTCCTTTAAGCTCTTTTCAGACTCCCTAAACATCAAAATATTGTCGAGTGAGATTTCTTCCTTTCACACTCGTTAAAAGGTTTGAAAAGGATTATTTCAAGTGGTAGTTTACCCCTTTTTGGTCTTGTGAGACTAATTACAAAGAATGAATACTCTAGTCAAGCATGACTAGAAGAATTCTCCATTGTATTATTTTACACTTTTTCCGGGCTTGGGATATTAAATTTATGAAAAAGTCACCAATGGAGTCATCTTTATGTTCTTTTCAGACTCTCTAAACATAATAAACCACTGACTTTACCTTCTTTGGGATCGTAAAATTATGCATTGAAGGGCCTATATGCGACCAATCCCCAGGACCCATACGAGATCAAACCCCTCCTTCTTCAAGTTCATTAAACATATGTCGAGGGACTCATCGAAGATTAGATATATCGATCATATGTTATCATCCTCAAGCTCATTAAAAACAAAAGAGGTACTCACCAAGCATGGTGGGGGAAAAAATGAAAGAAGCGGGTCATGTTTTTTTGAATCCATTATGGAAGCTATTGTTGTCTCCCTTGAACATGGCACATGTTTACATCTTTCCTTATAGTTTGGTAATTTTCTTGTCTCTGTTTCATACCATTTCCATGTTTCTTTATAATTTTTCATTCTGTTTGAAGAGTGATCTTATTATCATCACATTATGTTCTTATTACTCTTCGATTCAATGCAACCTAGTCTTGTGTCATGACTCAAAATGTTCAAGGGAAGTTTCACTTCAAACCAACCATCTAAAATATTACCATCTTTCATCCTCATGTCAGTCCATACTCATCTAATCCACCATCTCACATCACTTTATTTTTTGAGTTTCATGTCGATGATGGGGGATACATCATGGCCCTCCTTCGACTAGTTTGTTCCTATTGGCGTCATCACATCATCCATGAATTAGACTTAGAAAAAAATTAGTACCTTGGAACCTACATGCCTCAATGGTAGTCCTCCTCACTTTCGATAGTAGGTTTACACCATTGAATTCTGATCGGATGATTCCATGAATGTTCAACCTAAAATCATTTGTTCACATTCGTTGGAATGTACTAAAGGTACCTTGGCAATCATTGTCATCATTGGTGATTTCCCTTGCACTTATTAACTATTTACATCAATGATCGATAACCAAGTGGTTTCTACCATGTTTGACATCAAGTCATATATTTTCATGGCTAGAATCATACTATTTCAGGATCAGGATGAAAACCCTCAATTGGGTGTTCACTATGTTATGTTCTTTTTCGAGGTTACGATGGAGATCATTTCATCATGTAAAATATTTCAGTACAATCATCGTGCTAGAAATATTACTTATAATTATAATGTCATAGAGATCCACATTGTATTGATCCCTAGCTATGTTTTGTGTTGATGTAGCTCCATTGTTTACTTTCCGTGGCTACAATAATTTCATTTGATGGAGATATGGATCCACATTGTATATTTGGTGGCCATATCCTTAGTCAGTATTCTCATGGACCCACAGTGTATTGGTCGACGACCATTCTTTGAGTCAAATCATATTCTGAGCATAGGTATTCCTACCTTGGGAATGAAACATATGTATATACTATTTGATGGTTTTTTTCATCTTATACTAGGTTATCCTACTCCAACACCCTTGCATTGAATAATTTTTAAAGTGTTTCAACCATTAATTTCTCTTCTAACCTCACACTTTAGGGGGCATTTGTTAAATATCAAAATTCCACACTTAATTTTTGCACCCTAAGTGTCACAAATGTCGTAAAGTTTCATATCAAACTTACTAAGTGTCGCATACACTTTTCCAAGTGTCACAATTTGTTGACACCATGAAATGTTTTTCCATGATCCCTAAGTCTTGTTGGAGGAAGAAACCCATCATTTCAAGGCTAGAAATATGAATTTACCTAGAAAACTGACTATTTTTTGAGAATTTATGAAGGGTGGAACCACCTGACCATGCTAGGAGAGACCCACTATATTAGGGTGGCACCCCCTTTTCATTTATTATGGAGCAACACTGACACCATATCTCTAACTTAAGGGGAGCACCACTTTGGTTAGATGAAAATATGGAGAATCCCACCTTTTTCTAAGGGATATATCCAAAGATATGGGGTTAGTTTTGCTCAAATCCTATCATATGGCTCTATACTAGGATTAATCCCAACTCATGGATCCATATCCTCAACTGCTTCCCTAAATATCCCATGGTGTTTGAGCCTCCCGGTCCTATAAATTGAATGCATTTCCAAGGTGAAGGGAAAAATCTTTCAGGTGTCAAACCTTTGATCCTGTGGGAAAGAATCCATTGAAGTTGTCAACTCTTTGTAAATTCCCAGAGATTTTCAGCAGGTAGAAGAAATTTATCAGAGGTAACTTTATCCAACCACTTTGAAACTAGAATCTAGCCCTACCAGTTTCAGAGAGGGATCTCTCTGTAAGATTTCAATATGTTCCAAGTTTCAGATATTAGGCTAGTTAAATAAATAATATTGTGTTGTTTGTTTTAAAAAATGGTTGAAATATGGTTTATGCATCCATTGGGCTATGGGGTCTGTTTTGTAAATTTTGAGACCAAAGAATAGATTTTATAAGGTCTTTTCACAGGGAAGGATAATGCAACTGTTGGATCCTTTAGAGTTAAAATGATGGATTGACTTTTAGTAACCTTCTGTAGACTTCATCCATCTCTGTATATTTGGAAAAAGTTGGCTTGGTGATGAAAATATACTTGATTTCATGTTGGAGACTGAGATCCAACTACAGAGTCTCTAAAAATGCCTTGCCTGTTAGGCTACCCTATATTCCTGAAAACTTAGAGCTATCCTTTTCTACCATGCTGATCTTTTATTGGTAGTCAGATAAATTCATCAGCTTGTCATTTAAAACCAGTAAACTGGGAAGACCTTTCTTTTGCAAGGTATCAATCTTGCTGAAGAATCTTTGAACTCCAATATCCATGTTTTGGGTTCTCTCCTCCAATTGCAACATTAGTCCTCTCTTGGTCAGGACTTTCTTAACCTCGAGGATAGTCTTAGTCATATCCTCAGTTTCCATATTTTCCAGATCCTCTTTAGTCTTTGAATTTAGAAACCTGATGATTCGATTTTCTTTTGTGGGCATTTCTCCCAATTACCCCTTTGTCATGTCAATGGCCTGCATGCTCATCAACACCAATTCATGCTGCTCAAACATGATCTGCACAAGTGGCAATATTTCTGTCATGGATTTTGAGATATCCATCCAAATGTTCTCCTTGTCTTCTGCTAGTGTTTTTCACGCAATTGCTTTCCTTTGTAGTTGTTATATTTCCTACTTAAGTTTTTCTGATGTGTGTCTCTCCGTCTTGTAGCTTGTATGGAAGGAGGATTTAAGTTTTTCGAGATTCTCTATTTCTTTATTTAGTTTTTTTATTTCTACTCCTTGTAAGGTCATCTCCTCCGTCGATTTTTCTATAGCTTCAAATGTCTCTAAAACTGTCACTGGGGCAGCTGATGGAAGTTTTTTTGTGGCAGTTGTTGATGTTGTTGTTGGGATAAATCCTATAAGGGGGATTGCACTCAGTGGAATGAATTCCATGGGCTCTATCTGTTCCTTTTCCTTTACCAACCTTTCCAACTCTGCATCCATCTCCTTGATCTATGTGTTTTGTTCCATGATTAACTTTAGTATTTCTTCCTTTTGGCCTTCTGTCTCAGCCATCTCTTTGGCCTCTGAGTCTTCAGTAGCTGGCAATTTTAATTGTTTCCTCAAGGATGCTATGTCAACATTCTTTTTCTTTAGCATTTCTTCATCTACTTTCACATTGGAGGGGTCATAATGAATTTTAATTACCATCTCTTCTAAAGATTTGATCTTGTTTTCCTTTGCAAAAGATGACACTTTCTCCATCTTTAGTTGAGTCTGAACATTGTTCAGAAAAACCTGTAACTTTGCAGCAGTTGTGGAAGTGTTTTCCAATGTTGAGAAAATCATTTCTCCGGTTTGTCTATGCAAGTCCATCTGGTCAGCTGGATGTACCTTTGCAGCATCAAACTCGAAAGTTGACCTTTTGTAATCAGAAATTTCCTTTGGTTGAGGAACCTGTGCCTACAAGAAGGCCATATGCATTCTCCCATTTTTAGTATCAAAGCCAGAGAGCAGTCTATGCTATGCAATTGATGTTTGTTTCCATAATTGGGAATAGGTGTTGTTGGTCAACATCTCATTCTTTTTGTTAATCATATTATATTTTTCAAAAATACTTAGTCTCGCGGATCCTTGTGATGGTTGAACAGTCAAGGTGGTTTCAGTCTGCTTCTTTGATGAAGAGATAGACATCATTTTTTGACTGGTTGAGAACAAAGGTGAATGTTCCCCCTCTACTACTATAGTAGACTGAGTCTCTTCTCTCCTAGATCTATCAAGGGTATGACTGATCTTGGGATTTTTCCTGTAAACCCAAAAATCCTCTGTTGAGACTTTAGTGACTGACAAAGAGATTTCCTTTCTGGGCCTCTTCTCTGCTGGTACATGTGGAGTAATGGTTTGTGAAACACTAGCTAAAGGAGGTTGTTGTTTTGAGTATTTCAAAGTGTTCATTTCCCCCTTTGTCTGATTCATGAACTTCTCAATTTCGAGTTTGGGAACATGAGCATATGGAGAGATTTTATTTTTTATCCTGGTTTCGATGATAATGCCACAAGGATCATAGTGCCATGAAAAACTAAAGTTGAACTTCATCTCCTTCAAAATTTTATCGGCCATTTCCCATGTAGCTTGGCTGTTACAGATGAAAGGTCCTATTTGTCCCTTGCTCCTCAATTGGTGTTTCTTCTTGAAGGCTACAAAATGAATATCATATGACTTAATCATTTCTCTAATATATTCCAGGGAGAATATACACATGGGAAAATATCTAGGCAATTTGTAGGGAGCCAACTAGCATCCATAAATTCTAATATTTGTGTGGTTCTGGTATAGGTACCACTCTCTGGTCTTGGCGGGGTTTGAGAGGTGTAAAATTCGTTGGATTTCTTTGTTTATCCTTGGTTCTTGTCGGCGGCTGAGAATACTCACCACTAGATGGTAGAACTGATCTATGAACTGGATGAAAGTGAATTCTATTGAGTTTCTTCTCAGCAGTGACATCCAAGATGTGACCGGCTATGCTTTTCCATTATGATCTAGCTTCTACATGGAAAACATAAATTTGTCTCTCTCGAAAAATATGAACAGGTATGCCAGTATTGAAGAATACCAGAACATGCCTTCTCTAGGAAATTTGAACAGTTTCTCATGAATATTCTCGGTGAGAAAACTGTTGTAGTTGAACTGCACTATGGAGCTTTCCTCGGTAGAGGAGATAGATAGATAACCCAAGATTGGATCATATACCCACTCGTCCAAGTAGCATCCAAGTAGGATGAAAAGGGACAAAATAATTTGATTTCCTTTTACTAAGAAAATCGATGATTGATACAAGAGATTTGCTTTGGGTAATGGGGCACTCTCAGGGAGGAAAAGTTAAAAAATCTGCTCTCTCTGGGAAAAAGACAATTTTTTATACATTTCGGTTAGGATCTCAATTTTAAAAGGAGAGAAGGATTTGTCTCTGGTTATTTGTAACATTTGGTCAATGGCTTCAAGTGTGATAGTGAACAGGGTCTCTCCAGAGGATGAAACAATAGCTCTCTGATTAGGAAGATAGTGTGCTTGGCACTTGAGTGAGAACTCGGGGAAATGATGAATTTGGGGAAACGAATATAGTGGGAGATTGGACTCCAAGAGTCCAATATCATCACTTTGGTATAAAAAAGTGTCTCTAAACCATAAGTGCAACTTAGAAAAATCAAATTCACATTTGGGCTTAGAAATGAGGTAATCTTTGTCAGCCAGAGGGACCCTGTCGATGTCGACTGGAGGCGAGAGGAAAGGATTTTCATCAATTTCCAATTGTTTGGACTTTAGCACCATCACTTCAACTAATTCCTATGAAATTTGAATAGTGGATGAGGATGACTATAGATTTCAGGAGTTAATGGAGGTTGTGGAAGGAAAAAGTGCAGGGAATAGTGATTTCAGAGGTGTATTATGAAAGATCGAAAAATGGTTAAAAAGAACGTGATTATCGGGGAAAATAGGTATCCATTGGAGGTGCAGGGAATAGGTCAACAGGGTAACATATATGTTATATTGTATTAATTATCCAACCAATAACTCGGGTATGAGGTGAACATTAAAGGATGGGTGATAGGTGAGCGAGGATGATGTTGAAAGCAGTGTTTGAATGATGGGTGAACGAGATCTGACGTGGGACGGGTGAGTGGAGGGGAATATGTTGGTGATATAATGAGACATGACTTGTGGGAGGTGGTAGTGGAGTGTGAAATGAGGGGATGGCGGTGGCAGTGGAGTGTGATGTCATGAGACAGCGGTGGTATGAGAAACTGGTATGATGGTTTACTCGTAAGGGGGTTAGGTGGTAACCGGTTTAGAGAAAGGGGGTTTCAAGTTAACAGAATGGTGACACGTTAGTATGGGGCCCACTGGGAAATACCACCAACTCAGACCCCCCCCATCATTAAAGGTAGAATGGTCGGGGGGGGTCTGATATTACTTGTCAGTCGTCGATCTAAGCATCATTTGCTCGGCCGTAGATCTCGGGGCACTCTTTAATCATGGGATGCGAATCATATTGCACTGTAGAAACTTAGGATAGTGTGGATTTGTGGGTTTTTTGCGTTATTTTCTTTCATTCTTCCACCAAGGGGTTAGAACACAACCTTCTAACATCAAAATAATGAATCTCAATTCACTAACTAACCTATCTACTTGGCTAAGATTAAATAGTTTAGCCAAGATTTATTCACTAATCCTATCAGCATAAATTCAAAAGACTTGACCATGGTTAAACTGTATGGATCAAGTCATTATTATTGCATGGGGCCTTATCCATTTTTCTTTTATGCCCTCTTTTATTCTTTTTCTTTTCTTTCTTTTCTTTTCTTTCTTCTTTTATTTTCTTTCTTATTTTATTTTCTTTCTTTTTTCTTTTCTTTCTTTTTCTTTTCTTTTGAAAATAATTTGCAAAATGACATATTATTTACAACCAAATTACATCAAGAGTAAAAATTTCCAGTCACCAGTTGATCCTATGAAATATAGGGTTATAATAGTGGCTCCACCTAGGGATGGTGCTCTCCTTGTGAGGTGCCAAGAACCTGCTTCCTGATGTCCACCTAGGGATGGTGCTCTCCTTGTGAGGTGCCAAGAACCTGCTTCCTGATGTCTATAAATATTTTCTCCATTAGTTATTCTGCTACCTGATTTGTTTTTATTTTGAGAATTTGGTGGCATTGGTCAGTGGCTTAGGGACTTCTCGATGGGCTTCAACCATCTGATCAAAATCAACCATACACAACCTGAATGTAAATAAATGGTATGTACAGTGGAAATGGATTTATGAGATCTTTATTGGGGTGAAAGATAATGCTTCATTGTCCTTCGATTCAAAAGTCCACCTGGCAAGTCTGTTCCATCACTGCCTTTAAGAAAAAGTGTGTTATTTCCTCTGAATTCCTGAATGATATAAGGGCCTTTCCATAAGCTATCAAGCTTTCCATGTACCCTTGTCCTCATTTTTGGAATCCCATTTCAGCACCAAATCACCCAACTCAAAATCACCCTCTTTAGTTCTCTTGTCATAAATCCTTTTGATACCTTCTTGGATAACTTGGGTTTTGGTTTACACTTCTTCTCTCGATTCCATTAAGTGAATCATTTGATTTATTCTCCTTTGGAAATAATTTGTCTTTGCTTGCACTTCCTGCAATAGTTTCATAATAGGGACTACCAAGAAAAGGGGAAAATCTGCTTCAGTACCATACACTAATTGGTATGGAGACATGCCAATTGATCTTTTGGTGCTTATTCTGTCAGCCCAGAGTGAAAAAACCAACTTATTGTGCCATGATTTCTTATTTTCTTGTAATGTTTTCCTGAGGATGTTCACCAGACTTTTATTTGAGGACTCAACTAGCCCATTTCCCTGAGGGTAATAATTTGTGGAGTGTCCCAAAGTAATGTGGTATTGGCTACAAAACTCTATAATATTTTTGGATCTGAAGGCCGTTGCATTTTCAGTTATGATTTTTCTAGGAAATCTAAAACGAGAAAAATATTATTTTCCAAGAATTTAATGATGACAGAGTCAGTGGCTTGCATGCATGGTACATCTTCAATCCACTTCGTGAAATGGTCTTTGGCTATGAGGATCCACCTGTGTTGGACCGAAGAGGGAGGATGTATCTCTCCAATAAATTCCAAACCCCATTGTTGGAATGGAGCCTCAAATGTGATGGGTTTCAGGGGCAAAGGCCAGAGATTCTTTTTTCCTTCGAAAACTTGACATTTGTGGCATGATGTGACTTTTTGTAGAACATCAGTGAACAATGTGGGCTAGTAAAAACCAGCTCTGAGAATATTTTTAGTCATGGTCTTCCAAATTAGATGCTCGCCAAAGTCTCTTGCATGGAAATCCTGCAATACCTTGCCATGTTTGTCTTTTAACAGAAAATTAAGCAATATACCTCTAGGATCTTTCCAATAAAGGTTTCTTTCTAAAATAAAAAAAATTAATGCTTTTAGTTTCAAAAACCTGTATTTAGTTTTCGTTAGAACATGGGGATCCTGTAAATTATGCAGGACAAATATGAGGTCTGTGTACCATGGAGAGTTTAGGAATACCTCTGTCACGTTTAGAGTCACCTGCTCTCCCTGCTCATCAACTGCAACCAAGAAATTAATATCTAAAGCATGAAAATTGGATTGAGCCATCAACTTTGCTAAAACTTGACCTTTGATCAGTTTAGTAGATTTGATCTCTATATCATATTCCATAATAACATCAATCCACTTTCCTCTCCTACCATCTGGATTATCCTGAGTCGGGATATCCTTTACCACTACATTTGGAACATAAGCAATTTTGTGGGAATGGCGAATATAGACTCTAAAATATTTTATGGCCTTCACCAGGGAAAAAGATTATTTCTCCATTATATTATAATTCAGCGCATCATCTCTCAAAGATTTGTTAAAAAAGGCTATGGGTTGTTCATATCCTTCGTTGTTTTTTCTGCAATAGTATTGTTGCAACGGTATGTTCAGATGCAAAAGAGAAAAGGTAGAAGTCTTTGGTGTAGTCTAGACTAATTAAAACTGGAGCTTATGTGATTGCATGCTTTACTTTCTCAAATGACTGTTTGGATTCAGTGTTCCATCTTATTGTGGTGTCCTTTTTCAGCATGTTTTTGATATTCCTAAGAAGTTTGGCCAAGTTGGGTATGAATCTTCTTAGGAATTTTTTTTTCCCAATGAATGATTGTAAATCTTTGATGTTCCTAGAGTGTTCTACTTTCTGGATGGATTCTATTCTACTGGGGTCTATTTTAATTCCATCTTTAGAGATTATGTGCCCCAAAAACTTGCCTTCCTTTAAACCAAAAAGGGTCTTTTTGGGATTCAATGAAATCCCTAACTTTCTACACTTCTCAAACACTCATCTGAGATGTTGTAAATGTTCCCCATCAGATTTGGAGAAGACATTCATGTCATCTAGATATATGACTATAAATATTCCAAGATCATCCACAAAAGAAATATCCATTTCTCTTTGGAAAGTGGCATTGACGTTCATCAGACCAAAGGGAATTTTAACATACATGAAAGTTTCCCAGGGTGTGGTGAATGTTGTTTTATCCTGGTTATCTTGGTGGACAAGGATTTCATTTTAACCCGAGAAACTATCTAGTAAAGAGATCCTACCAGCCCCAACTACCTTTTGTAAGATGTGGTACATTTTAGGCAAAGGGTAATTGTCTTTGAGGGAAACCTTGTTCAAGTTTCTAAAATCAATGCAAAGCTTGATTTCGCTAGTTTTCTTCCTGGTAGGAACCAGATTACAAACCCATTTGGAAAATCTCAAGGGGAATATAATTTTGGCATCATACATTTTTTTTATTTCCTTTTCTATTAGGGGAAGAAACTTGGGATTGATTCTCCTAAGTTTCTGCCTGAAAGGTTTGTTTTCTTCTTTTATTAAAATCTGATGTTGTATGATACTTGTTTCATAAGATTTTAAATCCTCATAACCCTAAGAAAACACATCTACATATTCCTTAAACAGTTCAATGTATTTTTGTTTTTGCTCCGGGGGTAGAGATTTGGAAAGTTTTATCATCTTGGGTTTTTCCTTTGTTCCCATGTTACACTCTTCGACCTCTTTACCACTAGCTTCATTTTTTGTTTTTTTCGCTACATCGTTAAAATCAAACAAGTCTTCTAGCGGAACAAAACCTCTAGGTAACACATTGTTTCTCAAATGTAAAATACCAGAATCTACTTCATTGTCATTCAATTCCTCTGAATCTATATTTACACTACCATTTTCAAAAACAAATTTACTTACATTATCATCATCATTCTCTAAGACTATATTTGTACATTCAAAGTCATTCTTACACTGTAGGAAGTCTTCAATTTGATCATCATTTCCAAATACCTACCAGTATCTGATGTTGTCTGGGACAGTTTACCTGCATTTCACCTCTATTGTGTATTGGCGAGTGGGACAAAAAGGTATTTTTCATGTAGTTGTTGATGTAGCCAATCCATATGCTAGTATTTTTTGTCCCCTGGGCATTACCTGCAAGTCGAGTTCTGTAAAACATTGAAGGGAATCCAAAGAAACATTCTTGTAAGCTCTAATTCTGGGATGTTTAGCTCCATACTCACCTTTAATTTTCTTAATAATCAGTTCATAGTCACCTCTTACCATAATTTGTTTGGCACCAACCTGCTTCAGTAGTTTCACGCTGAGCATCAAAGCTTCGTACTCAACTATGTTGTTAGTGCACTAGAAAATTTAGTTTGTAACAGTGGATCTCTAAATACCTCGATTTGTGATTATGAAACCAAACTCCATCTCCATCTCCCTCCTTTCTCATAGCTCCATCAAAATCCATGCTCCAAAAATCTGCTGGCAGTTCCTCATTTCTACAGTTGCAGTATTTCTTACCTCAACGATTTCTTTATCTTCTTTTGGATCAGGTGTATCATCTTCCAGCAGAGAATTTTTTCCTTCCAAGTCACCATAATTGTACAGAATGAAAGAATCTAGATTAGAGTCTGCAGAGTATAGTGGGTAGTTATGTGGCTTTTCTTGACTGTTGACCATGTATTTCCTCATAGTCTCTTTGTACAACCTTCTCTGATGTCCAAATACCAGGACTATTGCATAAGACATATCTAACTGCAAGGTGCCTTTCAACTTGGCCCCCCAAGACCTGGATAGCAACATACCATATTCGAGGGGATGTATGCAACCACAACATCCATCACCATGCTTTTTGTTGGGATTTGAACCAAGGTGATACATAAATCTTTAATTAGCCCTATACATCTGACCTTGCTAGAGTTAAAAGAATGCAAATCCTTATAGGGTCTTTTGATTTCAAGTCCCAACTTTTCCATCACATCTTTGGGCATTAGGTTGTAAGAGGCGCCTAAATCCAACATAGCATTGTGTAATATCAAGTCGTTGATATTCAGGCTGATGTAGAAAGGGGGAATGACACCATTATCAGTTTGACAATAAAATCCAGGGCCAAACAAGATATTAGGTTGATCATCAGTAATATTTACCGTGTCTAAGTGATTGGTTGATCTGACAATAAAGGCCTTCATACCTATCCCTAGTTCGATGCTTAATGATTTAATCACCTGCGACCTGTAAGCGTTCTTTCTCATTAGCTCGGAAAGGGGAATGTGAATCTTCAATTTAGCTAGTTCCCCTTCAACGCTAACAGTAGTGGAACCTTTTCTTAGGCTCTGCACTTCTGGTTTATCCATGGGAGTCTTCTGGGAAGAATTATTTGGATGACTAGTTGATGAAACCTTAGTCTGATTTGGTCTTTGTAAAATTTCATGGTTTATTTTTTGTAGGAGATTCAACATTATTCCTCTCAGGGACTTTCTTGGGAGAAGTTTTTGAGGTTTTCTTAATCTCGACTATTCTCTTCATTTCGGTAGCCTTCCTTGTTTCAGCATCCTTCTTTGGAGGATTTTCATTTATCTTCTTGCTTCTCAAGTTGTCCTTTCTGTGGACCTCCATTATAGCATTTTCAAAGGCCTACTATTATATTTCCTCTGCTTCATCATTTACCTCTATTTGTGAAAGGAGAAAGATCTCCTTCTCTTCTCAAGTGAGAAAAATGGATTCATCATCATGGATGCCCATGAGGTTTATATGAGTGTCATCCAATTATTCAATTATATCCTCACCTTCATTAGTGTAATTTTCCTAAAGGGGTGGTCTGATTTTTTTATCAGGCCCCCTCTGTTCTCTTTGATCTCTAGGATCTCTCTGCCTGATTTGGGTGGGATTTCTTCTGAAGTTTGGATTTCAAATCTGAGGAGCAACTTGGTTTTCCCTGGGTAGATTTATGTTGGCTATAGTAAGTCTCTCCATCATTCTCTCCATAGCTTTGGTTAGGGAATCTAGTTTAGCATTTGAAGAGGAAGTGGAAAGCTCTTCTTTAATCGTGACCCTTATTTCTGTTCTTTGCCTGGGTATTCTAGCTAAAATATTTTCTTCCACGCTTAATGCACTTTTCTTCATGTTTTCCAGAGTATCAAAATTTATTTCCTTTATCTGATATGACATATCAACGTCAAATACAATGGGGAATTTTATTAATGCCAAACCTGGAGGTGGTTTGATATCATCTGGAATTGCATTGTGAAGATTGTTGAAATGAGTTCAGTAATCATGCACTGTCTCTCCTTGATTCCTTATGATATTCTCATATTCTGACAGGATATGGAGAGGAGTTTTCTTTACCACCCATTTTTTGAGAAAACTCCATTGAAAAGCAGCAAGTTCCACTACCATAGTAGGACGTAAATCTTTGAACCATTTTTTAACATCCCCGGTCAGACTCTGTGAAAAAAGTCTCATTTGAACGTCGTCTTCATCTACTTCCTGCAAATCAAAATAATAATTCATTTTATCAACATGTTGTTGTGCGTTAAAGGGTCCAGTGCCATCAAACTGAGGAAGTCTGGTTTGATAGTCCTGAGGCATGGCATGTAAGGGAGCGACCAACACAAAGGGATCATATCTAGCTACCATGATAGGTGGAGAAGGCTAGCCAACAACCTGTGTGATAGTAGGGGAAGTGAAAAAAAATTTGGAGGATGAAGGGATGAGAGGAACAAAGTGAGCTCGTTTAGGTTTAGCAGAAGATGCAACAATAGTTAAGGAAGAAAGTTCTATCGACTGTTGGAAATGGGATTTGTTTAAGGCTTGATCAAGATTAACTACTAGATCTTCTAGCTTGTCAAAATATTGAAGAAAACATTGGTCAAAGTCTGCCTCGTGGGAAAGTATTTAAGGGGTCTCAAGCTGTAGGATGGTTTGATATAGTACTGTTTCACTTACAAAGATGTCAAATTTTGTTATAAAAAGGATTTGTTCAAAATAAATATCAAACTCTAGATCTTGAAGGGAAACAAGCTTCTTTGGAAGAGAAGGGGACCTATGAAGAGGACTGTGACTCTTAGAACCTTCTGCAATGTTTTTCTTTCTGAGAAACTTTTATGGATTGTCAAGTGTTATTGCAGATTCTAGATCTAGGTGAGATCTAGTGTAAGTTCTTTTAGGAGCCAATTTTTTTTTTTTTTTAAGAAACTTAAACTAATATATACAAACTTTAAAAACCTCTAAAAATTATCTCTTTGTAAGTTATATTTTAATGATTCGTTTAGAAATAAAGTTTTCTTGTCTAGGGAAAAGAAATCATAGGATGGAAAGTTTGTTTAGTTCTCCCAAGTATGGTCGCCACTATGTTAATGATTTGTAAATTCCCATAGGTTGTCAAGAGGTAGAAGAAATTTATCAGAGGTAACTTTATCCAACCACATTGAAACTAGTATCTAGCCCTGCCAGTTTTAGAGAGGGATCTCTTTGTAAGATTTAAATATGTTTCAACTTTTAGATATTAGGATATTTAAATAAATAAGACGGTGTTGTTTGTTTTATAAAATGGATGAAATATGGTTTATGCATACATTGGGCTATGGGGTCTATTTTATAAAGTTTGAGACTGAAGAACAAATTTTATAAGGTCTTTTCACAGGGCAAGATAATGCAACTGTTGGATCCTTTAGAGTTAAAATGATGGATAACAGAAAAGAAGATATAATCAATTAAAATAAAGAAGCATTTAAGAATTTATTTATCATAACATCAGAAGACTAACACTTATATCTTTAAAAGCTAGAAACATAGTGTACGGAGATAAATTCTGCAATTTTAACTTCTTTTAAATGATCATATATAGAAAACACAAATGACTAGTGTTGAAGGAAAATCTTCTTGTGGACAGGTAGATCTCCTCTTGAGAGCTAGACTCTTAACTCTTAAGACAGAAGATGCTTAACATGGACACTGACTTCCTTTTATATCTATACAAACTAATGCATGAGGAGGAAGGAGAACAAAAGTACCTTTACAGGTAGATCTCCTCTTGAGAGCTAGACTCTTAACTCTTAAGACAGAAGATGCTTAACATGGATATTGACTTCCTTTATGATCTATTCAAACTAATGCATGAGGAGGAAGGAGAAAAGAAGTACCTTTTTATCAACGTTTGTCCCTACATGCTCAGAATTGAGCTCCAATATTTTGCTCCTCGATGAGCCGTGTAGATAAACAACACTACAACCACTTCCTACTCTATTGATATTAGCTTGAAATAGATCTATCTATCATAGACAAGTTCATATGAGATTAAACACAAACTAGAAAGAAACAGCCCAAGTGTGTCATATTAATGAGAACAATGACAGAAGTAGCTTACAACCATAGATGCAAATGCGACAGCTTCGTCAAGTCCCCTTTGTCTAACCCTTGCTCGAAAGATCCATGATTCAGACAACAACAACTTTACTGATCACTTTCCTCCAGTTCACTGTATGTTTCC